>WBMZ01009051.1:0-59795 GCA_013400975.1 Atrichornis clamosus
CCATTCTATGATTCTCTGATTCAACAGCAACTCTTTTCTTGCTTCGATGTAAGCTGGCAGGCACCAGACATCTCTGGCAACGCTTGTAGGCACACAGTGCCAAGGCTTCTCCAGCACCCATGTCAGCTTGCAGAGAGGGATGCTGCCATTAGCAGACCAACCCCTTTATATTGCTGCCAGTGACCAAGAGGCCCAGGACCATTGCATTAACAAGATGTATCTGTGAAGCAAGTTGCCACATAGTAAAAAGCATCATAAAGGCTTAGATCCAGAAAAAAATTTTTAGTCTACCCCAACCCCTTCTGAAATATGTGCATGTACCAAATGATAAGTAAAGAAATAAAAATTGTTGCTAATAATAATAATGGAAAATGATTGGTGTATTTCTGGTTCCCATGCACATGATCTCTATGAGCTTTATAGGTGTATGGAGTTACTTGATTGACTAATAATATTAAATAACTTCTTATATAACACACTGTGTCCTTAAAACATTTTTGTAGCTGAAGTATGCACATTTCTGGCGACTCAAGTACACAATCTGAGGTCTAAAGCAGTGGCCAAGCTCAGGAACAGCACATCACTGCTTCCTACTGGTCCAGTGGTTGACCTAAAACCCCCTATTTCCTTTCCTCACAGCCGGCACTGTGAAGTGTAGGATAACAGACACCACACACTTGTCTGCTGATGCACTTCAGTCCTGATGCAGATTACAGCAGGTTTTGCAGAGTATCACTCCCACCAGCCAGCCATACTAGCTGATGGAAAACACAGAAATGCCTTTTCTTTCTAGGCAGATCTTTATCAGCTTAATGTGTCTGAACCACTCGGCTTGAAAGGAAGTACACTGAGGCAGCCTGGCCCTGGGGTTTGTGGTTTACATGCTGGTGCTTTATCCGGACTCTTGTGGCTGCCTCAGTCAGGCCTCCCCAGTTTGAGGGCAGTTTTCAGAAGAGCAGAGGGTACCTGTGTTTGCCTTCCAGTTCCAGGAACATCTCCTGCCACTGGCTCCTTAAACACACTACTAAGTGCTGCTGAGCTGTTGCAGAACTGGCATGGATCCAGCAGATGGCATGGCACTTGGTCAAATCACTTTGGCATCTTTTGATCCAAGAAATCAAGATTTTAGTCTCTTTGGGCCTTTCTGGGCTTAACAGGACTGACTGCACATAAAGCCTCTCATTTGCTAAACCAAATGAGTCACGCGACACAGCACTGCACTGTACTATGTGAAGGCTCTAAATATCTTTGTTTCTAGCATTTTTTGTGCTTCACAGTTGTGCTTCATAACCATGACGAGGAATGAGTTTAAGCCTCTGTGGTCACACATGCAGTTAATCTGGACTGATAACTCAGCTAGAAGATAAACCCAGTCAATGCCTGGGGTTCCTCTCTCCTCCCATTTTCTCCCAGTATGGCTGCCTGTAACTTGGCAGGCAGACACCTTTTGGCAAGGTACCGCATCAACAGTTTCCCCCCTTCCCTGACTGTGCTGTCACCAGGTCACGTGCTGTGCGTGCATCCCAGTGAGCTGCTGCCAATCTAGCCGCCCCTGGCAACCTCAGAGAGCAGAGGGGGTTTGAACCTCGGGGGTTCCCAAGTGCTGTCAACATTGAAACTGGACCTGCAGGGATGACAGTCACAGTAGGACACTCATTGAGCCTTGGGAGGCTTTTTGAGCTCCTGGTTGTTTTGTATCTGACTAATAATGGTAGCTCAATCAGGTTTACAGAAGTTTTGCCTGCTGGATGTTCCTCAGCACTGACCTTCCATATGAAGGTGGGAGAACAGCAGTGTTTTTCAGCTGTTTTCTGAATAACCACTTGACTGTTCAATGAGTTCAGTCAGTGCTCTATAAGTGAAACCACACATCCCAGCAGTGCCATGTTCTGTCTTATAATACAAAAGTTGCCACTGGAGACAGTATCAGAAGTAGCTTCAACTGATGGAATGTTCCAATTTTTGTTTTCGTTGATAAAATTTTGCTTCATATAAAGAGCTAGCCAAAAAAATATTGAATTTTGAAGTAGAAAACACAATCTTGTTCTTCAGCTAGCTCTATTGTTCACATCTTTGATTATTTTCTTTATTTTGCAGACCAGTAATTTTGCCCAGTTAAAAGGAACTGGACTGATTTTGATCTTCTACAAGTATGACCGTAGTTACTCCTGAATTATGCTAGAATAAATGATATCAGAGTTGGGTTCAAAATCCTGCTTCTCCAGAGCTTTATGGTCAAAGTTATGTTGTGCAAGAAACAGAGAGAGGGTAAAGAGAATAGAAGACAACTAGCTTTATTGCAGTCAAAATAAGGGTCAGTGCATCAGCTGTGCTACACACTTTGCCCTTTGGCTACCTTGCAGAAGGGTACCTTGCTCATGCACCTCAGCTCCAACCTGGCTCTTTAAAGGAGATGAAGTTGCATCACTTTCATACCGGCTGATTTCAGAGAAAGTGAAGTTGCATCACTTTCATCCCAACTGATTTCCAGGCTCCGTCTGGCTGTATTCTAGATGCTCATTATTGGCAATGCAACCCCCATTAGCCACCCATCCTGACTGAGGACATTTGGCTAACCTTGTGGGTCTGAGGTCATGCCTGCTCCTGTCAGCCTTCAATGTGTTCCTCTCCTCAGCAGGTCAGTGACAGCTGCATGTCACAGGGAGCACAGCAGCAGCAATCCCATTATTTCTTCTTGCTGGCTTCTGCTGGTTGGAATCCTAAAGAGGCAAACCTGGACAGAGGAAAATGCTGTCTGTGCACCGGCTCTTAGAGGGTGTCTCATTTTGGATGGTGCAAAGCACTGAGGGATGTGTGCAAATGAGGAAACCAGAAGCATCTGGTGAAAGGCTTTAACACAGACTGCCAGGGAGGCAACAGATGAGTGACCAGTGAGTCACTCAGCAGACACTGAGTCAGGGAGACCTTACTCTACAGGCTGTTGCTCAGCTGAAGAAGGCTCTCTATGCACCAAACTGGTGAGCCCAAATCCCATCCTTCTCTCATTGCGGTGTCCCGGGCTGCAACCTAGAGGGGACTGAACAGAGTGAAGAGAAAATCTCAGTGCAGGAGCAATGATCATGCTTGGAAAAATTTGAGCAATAGTGTTAGTATGAATGCTGTTGTCTCTAATCTTACAATATTTCAAGTTGCTAGACCAGATACTACCCAAAACAGGTGTTTCTGCCACAAATGAATGCAACTCCTCGGGGGGTGCATCTCCTACCATAAGAAATCAGGTCATTACCAGCTGCTGCCTTCTCTAGCCATTCAGCTTGTTGTGACAGAGACCCAGTCTACGGTCAGTTTGATCCTGTGGCCTTTGATAGTTTTATTCTTGCTCTGCTAATGTGTGCAGCTTCTATCTCATGGAGCTGGGATGCTTGACAACCTAGTAATGATACATACACACAGCTGCAAAGATTCCCTAAGAAATCCTTGTTGGGGCTTTACTCATAGATAGAGTTATGATAAAAGAATGAAAAAAATAGAAGGGAACATGCCTCCAAATAACTTGGTTTTTTTGTTTATACTTGAGGTTGCTTTTCTCCTTATTTTAGGAAGACTTTTTTTTAACTTTCGTATGTATAACTTTTCAGTTATGCTGTGTAAAAATAGGAATCAGTGCTGGCTATCAATATTTATGCATTAAACAATTATTTTAGAAGGCCCATAGCTACAACACAATCCTTCGTCTGTATTGTTTCCATCACGATTTCAGATTGCAAAAGAGAAGCTTCAGAAGGAGTACACAGCTTTGGACAAGGAATGCATCCTGGTTCTCAGATGTAAAAGCAAAGGTTGAACACATTTCAAGTGTCTATGTGGTAAGGACAATGGAAAAAGTAGTACTTTAGCCTTGGTTGTGTACAATGTTTAGGCCAAGTTGAATGGGGCTTTGAGTAACCTGATCTAGTGGAAGGTGACCCTGCCAATGGCAGAGGGGTTGGAACAAGATGATCTTTAAGGACCCTTCTAACCCAAACCAGTCTATGGTTTTATAAATGTTTACTGCCAAATTGCTGAACACGAGGCTTTGGTTTAACCCTCCTTTGTTCCCATGTGGCTTTACAGACATTACTGAACCTCAGAGCAGTGCCTTGTTCCTGGTGGTCTCAGGTCCTCCATGCTCTGCCAATTCAATTAAGGGTGGTGGATTCAAGCCCACTCTGATGGAAATCCCTGCAGCTGTGGGGCCGTAACCCAAGTCAGTTTGCCCAGCTCAGTTTACACTGCACAAGACATTAACAGAGGCCTTGCTGACAGAGCTCACACAGAGTGGCAGCCTCCAACAAAGGTGCAACACCACCACCAGCAAAAAGAGATTATATTCACCCTAGGGGTTCTTCACTTTTAACCACCACGGGTTCTTTCTTGGCAAAATTTTCAGTATTCTGTTTTTGAACTTGGGTGCTTACATTATCTGTCTGGTCCTGCAGTTTATGAGCTCTATAATAACACATATTCACACTTCACCATTCACTTAGAGTCCTAAACAGAAGACCTGAATATTCTGTTTGCAAATTTGGCTCTCAGAGACGAGGTTTAATAAGTAAAGAAAAAAACCAAAAAACACAAGAATGAAGAGGGGAAAGATTTTAGAAGGACTGTGATACACTAACAGTTATAAAGCAGCCTCTGAAAGCAAGGCAGTGTCTGCCACTGCCAAGTGACCACATTTCATTACTTTGGAACCACATTTTAAAGCTCAAGCAGCTGGTTTAAGTACATTAGTACATTTATACTGCCCCACCACCATGGGCAGATGTGCTCCAGACACCTTGGGTGTCTGTCATTTCTGTCTGGTGCTGCAGGGCAGCTCCCTTTCAGCCCTGGGCATGGGGCTGCTGCTTATCCCAAAGGATATCAGAGATATCAGGATGTCAGCTTTGCCATGCCCTGGAGCAGCAGGGTAGGGATGCAGCAGGCATCTGCCAGCCATTAATGCACAAATCTGTTGCTAAGGAAGGTAAGAAACTACTCCTGCAATTAGAAGCACAGAGGTGATTGCAAGTAGGTAAACTGCCAGAGCTGGTGAAATGCCAGAATGGGATATGGCCAGGACACCACAGCTAACACCTGCAGGTTTACAAGGAACAACTCGGGATCATTGACTCCGTGGAGCCTCCCACCTCCTGTGTCGCCTCTCCCCTCCAGCGGTACGGTACCAAAGGGCAACATCTGGTTTGCAGTTGACATCAGAAACATCATTATTATGAACTGGTCCAGTTAAGACTCAGCGTGAAAACCACAACCTAATGAACCTCCAGCCCCACAGTGTGAGAAGGCTCTCAGCCCAGCACTGGCTGCTCCTGAGATAGTGGAGACTACTGGAAAACCTCCCCTGCACGCTGCCAGGCAGCTGTCAGTCCAGATTGGTTCTTGTAATGTGTGAGCTCCAAGGAGAATGCAGCGAAAAATGAGAGAGCTGACCACAGGCAGAATTCTTTCTAACTGTGTCACTGGTGAACGCTGTTATTCCAAGCCAGAGGTGGGAGAATGGATTTGTTTTTACAAGAAAACTGTTGATGGAGAAAAGAAAAATTTGAGGAGAGTTTAGCAACTGGCTGAGTTTGGCAAATAGTTTCAGCTGGAGAATAGCTAAAATAGTTAAAACTTGGAGTGGGGAGTGGAAGACAAAAAATTCTGAAAATTCATTATTTGTACAGCTCTCCTCCAAAGAGTTTATACTGCCCACTACCATCTGGCCTGAGATTTAGATTGCCTAATATTTTCCATTATAAAAGATTCTTTCAACATTTTAATTTTTTTAGAAGCTCTAACACTTCCATTGTTTGCTGTAGGCCCTTATAATTTGGCAAGAACAAAGCCCCTGGGCTAGAGAAATGCCTTTTCTTTCATCCATGAAATTCCAGTCAGGTTTGGCTGGATAAAAAACAAAAAAACCCCCAAAACAAACAAAAACAAAACACAAAAAAACCACATACACACCAAAAAAACCTGTTAAAGATCACCATTTCTCTTCTCTCTTATGTGCCTCAAGAAAATATGTTCGCAGACTGCCAGCATAGCAAGTGAACGTGAACATTCTCATTAAATTGAGACCAAGCTGTCACCAAAGCAGCTGGACAGACTCTCCTGGGAATGTCTGAGGGCTTCCATGGCAGCTGCAGCAGCAGCAGAAGAGTTACAGGAGGCCAAGCACCACTCCAAGGAGTTTTCCCAACAGGTGAAGGAGGCAGAGAGGGGAAGGAGCTCCTCCTGTCAGTGATTTAAAAGACCTGGCAAGCCAGTCTCTGTGCCTTGGGGCTCCTGTCCCTATTTTTGAGGCTGGTAAGACTAGAGTCAATTTCTCACTCAGCTAGCTGTGAAATAGCAACACTAAGCCACGTTCCTCTTTCTCCAGAACCTTTCTCCTCTCCCTGGGAACAGCAGCAATCCTGTCCTCCCCTAAAATAGTTAACCCTGTGGTCCTAATTGTACCAGTCTATTCTGTGATGCTGAACAAACAGTGGGTTTGGTGGTTGTTGGGCAGGGGGTTTTGGAGCACTGAAGAGAGGATAGTTGTCTTGGAAAAGCTTCTGGTGCACAGATTGGAAAGGGGCCAGCCCAGAAGTCAACATTGAGTGGAATATAGTGAGATGATCACTAAAGCAGAAAGGAACATAGGAATGTATCATTTAGCGGTCCACCCATCTAGTTTTTGGTGTCCACAAGGGATGTTCGAAAGGATGGCATACAGAAGCTCTGCAGCCAGCAAATTCTCGCCAGTTGCAAAAATCCTAGTGCAAACCTAAATAGCGAGAAAGTGGCTTATGCTGCTGTCCTAGTTTGAAAGACAGATACCCACCAAGGAAGGTGGGAACCTTCCTGGGAGGGGAGAAATTACCCCTTCCCCCGAATTACTGTACCTCTGGAAATCACGAGGCTTTCTGAGCACAAATGTGGGAAAAGGAATAACAGTTCTTTACTAAAGATATATCTATGACACAGTAGAACAAAAGATAGCAATAACAACAACATAAACCAGTAACAAAACTTTTCCTGCCCGTCACGTGGTTTTCCCTGGGGTGTAGTTGCAACCACACTCGACAGGGGGACGCTGATGAGTCAGGTGAGGCGGGAGGCTGCAGTACCTCACTCGCGGCTGCAGGGGGCGCTGGTGAGGCAGGGAGGCTGCAGTACCTCACTCGTGGCTGCAGAGGCGGGGGCGCTGTTGAGGCAGGCGCGGCAGAGGGGCTGTAACGAGTCCCCCACGGGTGCAGGGGGCGCTCCCGCGCACTCTCAGGGAGCGGCCACGACAGGGTGGCTGCCCCAGAAATGGAGGCAGGGATAAGGTGGGGGGGGGGNGGGGAAGGTCTGAGTTTTCCTGTGTTTCTCACGTGTCTAGTTGTAGCCTCCTCGGTGGCGGCGGCAGCGGCAGCAACAGCAAAAGCTGGGGTCTTCAGCTGAGGCAAACAGGCGGCTGGTCTCTCTTCGGAGGGAGGGGGAGAGAGAAAGTACAGGAGCCCCAGCCCCTTCTGGAGCCCCCCCACTCAGACGGGGGAAATCTGCTAACGGTGATACCACAGCAGATGATGCAGGTGTCCAGCGAAAACAGCAGAGAGGGGAACTCCTGAGAAACTGGGAAACCAAAAACTCCCAGAGCCAGAGCCCCACACCACGTCTCCCCAAGGGCGAAGAGGCAGTGAGTGAAAAAAAAAAAAGCTTCTTTTCCAGTTGCCGGGGACTGCTCCCCCCACCCCCCCACACGCACACACCTTCCCCACCTCCTTTTGTGTTTTTCAAAAACATATCAAAGACTCGGCCAGGGTGATCAACCATCTCTTTGTGTTCTGATCGCCTGGCATTTGCATATGACTACACCTCGCTCCTGCCAGTTGTCTCCCTGGTAACCGATTGGAAAAAGGAAGAAAAAAATTCACTAAGAAANGAAAAAAAATTCACTAAGAAATGCAAACCCACCACAGCTGCAGAGTATCAAGTTTTATATGTTTTCCCAAATTTGTTAATATAATCCAAAAATTGGATTGAAAGTTGAATATTAGAGTACACCACACAGAAGTTCGACCTCTCTGTGCAGATCTCTTAATTTCCATAAATGTGTAGCTCTCAAGAGAATCTAGATGACTTCACAAGGGAGGTGTTTATCCCTGGAAAAGATGTTACAGCCCTTTTAAGAAGTTTAGTGGTTGCCTATGGACAAAAGGGAGAGATAAACAGAAGGTTACCTTAGTTCTGTCATCCTGCCCTTGCTCTGTTGGCCACATGAGCAAGGTTCAGGCATGACGTGACCCTTTGCTCCATCCAGAGGTTGGCACACTGAAAAGCTGCTATCCAGACTCATCCCAAAGCTGAGCTTTGCCAAGAGGTGTAACTTCCTCCAGTGGCAGAGTCGACAAGGGCTATACTGCTTGTGGAACCTGTGCTGCTCTGTGCGCAGAGCATGAAAGCTTGAGTTAATGGGCTGTCTCTAACTTACAGTTCTTTGCATGGTACTCCATTGTGCCAAGTAGATGTGGTAAATATGTTGATAAAACATGAAAGAAAGACTCAGTGTTAGCAGTGCGAAGACAAGAGCTGGTACTTTCCCCTCTGATTAAGCATTTGCTTTACCCTGAGGATGGGTTTCTAAGGTAAATGAGAGGCGGATGGCCAAAGCTATGTAAAACTTGGCTTTGCTTTGGTGCCCATTTAGAAATAAAACTTCTTTCTCACATTTGAATTCAGAGTCAAATCTGTGCCTCTCAAGGGAAGGTGGCAGTTCAAAGATGGGTCTTGGTACTGATTCCAATTTAAATAGAAAAGATTGTGTCATTTTCCCTTCAGCTGGGTAGCGTATTAATTAGCACAGTAATTTCTGGAGTGCTATTAACAAACTATATCTTCAACAACTTCGGCAGTAAAAGTCATTGAGGCTAGCATCAGCAATTCTTGAAGACAGAATATGACTATGAGTACCTGAAGACTCTTTGTTTGGATTGCAGGAGTGGGATAACTTGTCAGTAATTAGTAAATTGCAATCAAATGTCTAGAATTCAGACTAGCTAAAAATGGAATAATCAAAACCATCAAAGCTTGTTGTATAATGAGTTGAGACAACTAGTCCGGCAAATATTATACTAATATCATCTTAACCACAAGGGCTACTCAGTTGTGTTTCTTGAAGTTGTTTAAGTTAGCAAATAGTACTCAGCATTAATCTTTTATAATGACTTTTGGGAGCCACAGTTCATTTAAACATTTTTATTACTTATGTATGCAGGGCAGCAATTAAAGCTGTCATGGTTATATAATGAAGACTAATGAAAGCAAGACAAAGGCAGGTTTCATTTTCTGTCAGTTTGAATATCCATCTGCTTCTGCTGTCTTCCTGCCACCCAACATTTTTTATTTGGTTTTGGTTTTGGTTTTGGGGTGTTTTCCTTGAAAGCCACCACCCCGGCCCCGAGGCATTTAACCAAACACCTTTACAACTGGCCAGGATGAACTGTAAAGACTATGTGTCCTTTCTTTTCTGGCATGGAAGAAGCTTATCTCTTGGTAATTAGACAAGTACTCTAAAAAGCTCAGTCTTTCTCAATGTAAATAAATGTGAGTGATGCAATAACAACATCTTTGTGGTATGTTTTCTTGGCCACTGTGAAGTAATAGTTTTGGAGGGGACACAGGGATTAGTCACTCCACAGTTAGTCATTCTGCTGTGTAGTTTGATACTTGAGAGATCTGTATTTCAGAGATGTAGTTCTGCAACCATAGGACCTATTTTCAAGTAATTTCTGCTTTCCCCTTCTTTTAATTGGGAAGAGTTTTTAAAAAGAAAAAATCATTCACTCTGTAGTTTTCACGTGTTTCTGCACTCATATGTCTCTATTGAATCTTCATATAAACCTTGCTTTCCCTTTCTTGGGAGCTGTGACCAAAACCTTAGTTTGGGAAGCACATCCATCCTAGCTTCTCTAAGGCAGAGCCTATTAGTCTGGCCAGGCATCCTAAAGCCAATGGTACAAAGGGCTGTGTATGTGTGTGTGTGTGTGTGAGAGAGAGAGAGAGAGAGACATGTAGAGCCACTGCTCCCTCACCTGTATCTTCAGCAGCCTGGGAGCTGTGTGCCTGGAGAAGCTGTCTGGGGACAGAGTTGTGAGCTGAGGCACTGGGAGACACCTCTGTTCCAAAGACTGTTTACTGTTTTGGGAAGAGTACAGGGTAAGAGATAGCTGCTCTGTAAGTCTTCTCTTTTGTAACAGTCAGAAACTTTGTTACAGAAAGTTTGTTCCCTTTAACTGGAATTCTTTTGAGTCAAAAAGGCAATGCAGATGTTTCAAAGTGTTAATCATAAATATCAGGGGAGATGGAGTTTAATGGCAGAGGTCCCAATGAGTAACATTTGGCCTCAAATATTTCAGCTGGTAAGATGTCACATTCTTCACTGCTCTGTACATGGCAGCTCTGCAGTTGTCTTAACCATTTCATTTTTGCAGGGAGTAGTTGCAGTCTAGCCCACATGTCACATGAAGTGTGCTATGCAGCAGAGTCTGGACATGGCTATCACTGGTCCAGGCACCTAGACCAGACCTAGTCCCCTCCTAAGATGGCTTGTTTCATCAAGTCTCCCCAGCACAGCAAGAGCCTGAATCTGCTTTCCCTCCAATCTTCCTCCCAGCTCCTTGGTATTTCTCTGTTGCCAAACTCTAGTCTCCCGAATGTATTCCATGCATACCAAAGCCTGCTTGACATTTGGCTCTGAGGGTCTTTCATAATTCTTCCTGTGCTGATATAAATAGAGTTAATTTCTTCTTATTTCAGACATGTTGTTGTCGTTATTAACTTACCAACCCAAACTCCAAACACAAAAATCAAATCTGGCAAAAGAAATACAGAGCAACTCATGGGGCCAAATTGATTTGACTTAAAACAGCATTGAAACAAATGAAATACTGTGTTTTGTTTGGAAAAACAGCAGCTGTGCCTGTACAGTAACTACTGCGCTTCTCTAAAGGGTTTTTCCCATGTACAAGGCCAAATTCAACCAAATGTAGCTTAGGATTAGATGATAAAGCTCCCATGAAATGTCTGGATCTAACTGTTTGGAGACGTAAATAGAGTTACGAGATTTGAAGTCAGATTACGGTGGTGTGGATGGCCCTAAGTCTGGGCATTCAGTGTAACATCTCTGTTGATGGCAGTCAATAGTTGAGTAGGAAAACTCCAGCCCAGAGGGCATGAGCTAAAGACAGAGCCTTGCTCTTCTACCCTTTCCTCTCTGGCTAAAAGCAGATGCCAAGGTAGAAGCAAATGCCAAAGTCTGTACTCTACAATCATCATAATTTGCAGTGATCTAATATTAAAATGTCAGCACAGATGTGCAAGGAATTCTGTTTCTCCTCAGTCCCAGTGTGTGGTATCTCCACTCAGCTGGCATATTCCCACATCCCTGCCACGGTATAGACCTCCCATACCAAATGAGCACAAACACGCTCCAGTTACAAACTGAACTGCTTTCTGGTGTACTGGAGAGCCCTGTTGGGCACAAGTCATAATTTCACAAGTGATATGTTTTAAAACTGAAGCTAATCTAGAACAAACCTCTCTGAGCAGACCTAGTAGAATTGGTGACTGCCTGTGTAGCTCAGCAGGGAACTGAGGTGTATGGTGCTGTCCTCGAAAGGAAAGATTCTCAGAGCAAGTGCAATTAAGATCTGCTCTCAAGCACTTCAATGCCATTGTAATGGAGGCAGCATCTGAAGTGATTGTTGACTTAAATGCAGTTTGTTTTTTAAATCCTGATGGTTTGACTAAGAATTGGATAGCTAAAATAACTTTCAAAATCCAAAGTTGAAGTTTCATTTCTCTTTTTGCTTTGCTGATGGATTGCAGAAGACCTTGGAGGGAAGGGGAGAAGCCAGTTTTCTAGTGACACTCACAAACCTTGTTTCTCTTTACTCAACAGGGTGTGCAAGGCACAACTGCCTTCTTGAAGTTGAACACTACACTCCACCTGTCTTGGAGTCAAAAAAGGAGCCATATCCTTGAGGCAGCTCCGGTTCTTTTACACAGGAATAATGCAGGGGAGAAAATCAAGGCAGATGCAATTAGTGAAAATCAGAACCTGCAGTGCAGCTTCTCTCTCTGGCTGCTTTTGTATAGGGTTCAACCCAAACAAAGCAGCCTCCCCTGAGCTTTGGACTCCTTACAGCCTAACAGAAGAAATATCACTACAAGCATCAGGTATTTCTGTTAGTGGGAAGCCTGGTAAATATTCTTTCCAAGCTAGCAACACCTCCTGTTGGCAGGCTTACTTTGCAGGCTCCAGGCACTGAAGTAAATACACTCTCTGTTTTGCAAGATTCGCCAAAGTGGGGCTTATCCCTGTCCTGCCTCTCAAGAGAGTCTGAAGAACCAGTTGTGGCCCTTTAATATGAGGTAATTAAGTGGCCAAAAAAATGGAACTGCCTGAAAAAGAGTTGCCCCTTAGTTATGACAAGTGATATGGAAATAATATGAGTGGGTTGTGTTTCACTCTTTTTTTCTTTTTTTTTTTTTCCACAATTTCACTATATTTTAAGTCTGTGTTTTTCACAATCTGACTATACATTAAAAGAACAAAGAGTCAGTATTGTGTAAAGAGGAAGAGTGGGGGACAGGAGATGAAATGCAAAACACCTGGGAGAAGCAGCCAGCCTGTTTGAGCTGACCACTCTGAGGGACCACAGGATCATTCAGACTGGGAGGGACTCTGGGAGATCTCCAGCCCAACATCCTCCTCCCATCAGGGTCAGTCCTGAGATGGAGCTTACCCTGTCTTTTGAGCTACCCTAAGCCCCAAGCAGAGGCAGAGTCCAAGGTCAACCCACCAGCCTGCCATTGGGCATGGGGACCTTCCCTTCCCTTAATCTAAACCTAGCTGGTAGTAAACATAAGCATCATGCACATCCCATTTTGCATTCTACTTGCTGTCTCCTCTCCATTTTAATGTGTGAATAAACAGGGACACTTAAAACCCAGGTGACTTCCTTGAGATTGTCTAATCCAGTGGAAATGCAGGACCCCTATCTGGCAGCTGCTGACAATTCATCCTGTCTTCACATTGTTACACCATTCTGCTGTGATCATACCCTTATGCAGAGGGTTGAAGTAACGGAAGTTATTCCAGGGGCAGTACCCAGGCTGGGATGGGTGGTCCCACAGCATGGCATCTCTCCTCCACTTGGCCCAGATCCAGTATGGCTTTCCTCTCCCTGACCTGCCCCTTTGCCAGCACCTGCCCAAAGCCAGCAAACCAAAGGAGTCACACCAGCATCCAGAAATGGGTAATCACTGAGATACATTAAATTTTAACTTAGAGTTTATCCGGGAAGGGTAGAAAACAGTTAACGCATAAAAGAGATAGAAAAATAAACTGCAGATAATATCTCATTTATATAGTGCCTGGGGCTGGCACTGTAATGCAAGCGACATGCAGAGGAGGGAGGGGGCTCTGGGGCTCAGAGAGGTCCATTATTTTCACTAGTATTGACCATGCTTCCCTGCCTCCAGGTCACTGGAGCTGGTGGGGGCAGCTTCAGAAGGGCCACCAGGGCATATTTGCTTGTGCTGCTTTGCCCACACTATCCTTACAGCAAGACCACATTATGTGAGACATGCCATTGCTGGGATGCTGCTGAGGGAGGCTTGGGACCATGCAGGAAGCACATTCCTGTGTCCAGACCTTACCCAAAAGGCTGGGCCAGCAGCTGCCACCACCCAGAAAGGGCCAGGGCCGTATGCAGAGCTGACTCTTGTCCCTGTTGAGTCACCCCCCTGGCTACTTCTTTCTTGTTGTTTTAGCTAAATCAGGAGACTTGCCCTGCCCTTGCAGGGCCACTGGGCAGCTGCTGAGGAGCCCAGTCTGTGCCAGTCAGTGAGGCACTTTGCTCGCTCTCAAGCTGGAGTTGCTGCCAGCAAGAGAAGGGGCAAAGCACACAGGAGAAGAACAGCAGTCTTGTATATCTGTCATATAAAACTCAGAGCCCTCAGTCTGGCTCTTTATCAATTATTAGCCTGCTGCTAAAGTAAGAAAATAGATTTCATAAGTGTGTTTCTGTTCCACACACCAGGCAGATAGCCTGCTAAATTACTTATTGATGTGAGTTAGTGCATATGTATGTGTAGAGGTGCATATGGTTCAAATCCTATAAAGCAGAGTCCTGCCTGTGTGTGCATGTATTTAATGGTTTATATGGTACATCATTCCTTTTTCATATATGTCTGTCTGGCTTTCTTGGGCAGCACCAGTTAATTTCTTCTTTCTTTCTTTCTTTGTTGTTGTTGTTGTTGTTGTTGGGGGGGGGGGGTTGCATTTCACATGAATTGTGCAGTGGAAGCCAAGAGTATCTGCCAGCTTGGCTGTCCCAAAAATAAAAGTTGACACTCTCTAGAAACAGTTAATCTCCTCAGTGTAGTCATGATCAGACACATCCACGCCCATCCCTTTCTTGAAACTGAGGTTGAATTTAATAATGTGCTTGGCTGTTTTTATTTCTGACTAAAAATGTCTAAAAGTGAAAATAAATTTTTTAAGAATGCAGAGGCAGAGAGTGATCCCAGGACATAGCACTTACTATTGTAAGTGTGCACAAAGGCACAGACTGCTCTCCTCCAGCTGTCAGCTGGGAACAGTGATGCAGAAACCAAGGACAAAGGTGGAAGCAGTGATAGGAAAGTCCTTCCACCTTCTCTTCAAGTTAAAATTCCTCTCTTCTCTCATCTCTGGTAAATGAACTGCAACAATTTTCAACTTCCCTTGAATTCTTTATTTTGGCTTTTGAGGTTTGGGACTCCTCCTCTTTTCACACCCCTAATTCACTCAGAGGCAATAAAAACCCATTGATTTCACTTCAGTGATAAGCACCACAAACAGGGGCTAAGGAGGGAAAGCTGGTTGGCTGTGAAGGCAGTTTACATCCCTGCCTACCAGAATGAAAGGCAGGGGTTGGTATGAGTCATGCAAGACACGTAGTCTGCTCTTAAGTTATACTTGCCCCATGCAAAGTCACTTGGCAGAAAAGTAGCTATTCAGTGTTGCTGTCACAGGTATTTCAGAAGCTGTGCTTTTAGTTAGAGGTGGCAACAGCGCATGGAAATTTCTGTTTTAGATAGGAAAACATAACTTAGAAAATGAATGAACAATCTGTTTTCCTGAATCACGCCCATTTCCACCTGTACAATACCTAGGGAGCAAGTGAGGTTCTTTTAAAGCAACAGAAAGTTATTAATTCAAAGTGACTTTTACCACTGCTGCTTTAAAGAGCCATGACAAAATCTATTCCCTCTTGGCTTTCTCTCAGTTTAGGTGCAGTAGCTCCCATAACATGAAGACCCTTAGGCTATGCTAAACAGCTGATTCTAATTTTTCACTCCATGGATTCAAGCAATAGTAGCTGGTTGGGTATTTTTAAGCTTCTATAGTTGAATAATTCTCAGTTACAGGAGTTACTCCACAAGGTCAGAGCTGTGACTGGCTTGAAATCAAGCATGGAAAATGACTGACATGATGATTGAAGAACATTTTCTCTTTATCACTGTCAAGGTAATTGCCAACCAGGTGAAACAAGTGGAAATAGAAATCCCTGACAACAAAGATTGGTAATTCTAAGTGTCTGAGAAGGGTCTTGTGATCCTTCATGCTCACTGTTCTAGTGGTGTTTTAGCTTCATTGTCTTTGGAGTAAAGGAGGTGTGTGTTTAAGCCTTTGGGCACAGCAGTTAGCTCAGCATCAATTTCAGGACTTTTTTAGCCCAATGTGTAGGGTAGAAACAAAGCTCCAGAACAAAGGGTTGCAGAATCATCAAGGTAGGAAGAGACCTTCAAGATCATCTAGCCCAAATGTCAACCCAGCATCACCACAGTCAGCCCTAAACCATATCCCCAAGTATCGCGTCTAGACAACTCTTGCACACATCCAGAGACGGTGAATCCCCAACCTCCCTGGGCAACTTATTCCAATGTCTACCACTCTTTCAGTGAAATATTTGGTAGTATCTAATCTCAACTTCCCCTGGCACACTTTAAGGCCATTTCCTCTCATCCTTTCACTTGAGACATGGCAAAAGAGGCCGACCCCCACCTGGCTACACCCTCCTTTCAGGCAGTTGTAGAGAGCGATAAGGAGCCTCCTGAGCCTCCTCTTTTCCAGGCTAAAAAACCCCAGCTCCCTCAGCCACTCCTCATAGAACATGTTTTCTAGACCCTTTACCAGCTTCATTGCCCTTCTTTGGACATACTACAGCACCTCAATGTCCTTCTTGAAGTGAGGGGCTCATAACTGAACACAGTAGTCAAGGTGCAGCCTCATTTATTACCTGACAAAGCAGTATTTTCAGCACTGTAGGTGCCATCAGAAGATGTATTTTAGCTCATGTTCCTGTGCTCAGTCTTCACAGAGTGTGTTGGATTGTTATTATTTACAAGATTTTGCAAATACACAAGAATTGAGTTATGAATTTGTAAAAGTCAAATAACCAGTTTGTCATGGCACACTTAAAAACTTGGATAAATTCAGTTTCTTAGTCATGGGAGACTTGCATATTTTGTGCAAGGAGCAGCTTTGATTCAAGGCAGATCCTGCCAAACTGCCTATTTTGAGGGCTGGGCCGAACTGATCCACCTAAGTTGTATCAGATACCATACATAGATTGTGAAAATCAAGAGAGATCAAACTGAGATGAATCCTGCAGTTTGCTGTAGACCGAGTGTCCTTTTAGACATGCTTCTATGCTCTGAGCTGCTGGCTGAAATGTTTTTCTTTTTCCCTTTACAATTAACCTGGACTTCTAACGGTGGGTTTGCAGGGCACTCAAATTAGATGTCTGGAGGAAATAGTATGAGTAGTAGTTGGAATGAGTGACTCTACGTATGACTGTAGAGCACAGCACCATGGCTGTACTAGGTAGTGGCTGCTCACCTCTCCCATTTCTTTAAAATCCTACCCACCTTTCAAAGATATTAAACATGTAGCATTTTTGAAGGGAGGTCCTTTCTGCCTCAGAACATGTTTGGTTTTAATGAACGTGTAAATGGGTCTGTTCAAGATGGCTGGAGTGTACAACAACATGGTTAGGGAAACCATATGAGTATTTAGAGCCTGAGGATCAGTAAGCAAAGTCAACTTTGAGCCTGAGAGGTTAGGAGTATTGACATCACATCTGAATGCTATCCCAACACCTCCAAGTTGTTTTCCTGCTCTAGGAAATCTCTGGCAGTTTAATTACTCTCTCTGTTGCACTCATCTGTTGATCAGAGGGCAACTGCATGAAGTATGTTTAAGGCTGTGTTTCTGAAGGTCAGTCAGGTTGTTTAACTTCTCAGAACAAAATGGTGAAGAGAGGGCAGTAAGGCATCTGAATGTCACATCCCCATCTCTGAGGTGAATAGCTATGACAGATAACCTAGTTATGCCAGGAGGTCACAGTAAAAGAGAAATCAGTGATGTTAGAAGCTTGAATGTTGTGGAAGGAATAAGCCTAGGCTAACACTGAAGTCACAGAAATAGACTTGTACAGAAATTAGTAACAATTAGCTGCAGTACCTTGTAGGTGGAGATAGGCCTCTTGGACTAGCCACCCTCCAGTGGCTGGACCTATCTTTCACTATGGTCAAGTGGTGAAAGATCATGAGTCGTGAGCTTGCCCTAAGCAGAAGAGTCCATGCTATCAGTGTAGTGAATTATCTTCCCTTTGAGAGCTATATCAGAGTCAGTGAGGTGGGTTCCCGTTTTGAGAGTTAATGTTCCCCATTAACTCCAGGAAGCCTTTATCTAAGCAATCAGGGAAGGCCACAATAATCAAAGTAGAGGTAATGCATGGGGAAACCCACAATACTTAGAACGCAACTTGGTTAAAAGCAGTTTGAATAGCCTGATACTGAGCTAACTTTTCATCTCAGTGCACTTAGGAGACTGCTGGACTGCACACTGTACACAAGAAACCACAGAAACACTGTGGTGAATTGTCATGAGCTGGAGCTGAGCTCAGTCCTGGTGGTGCTATAAGGACTTGACTGCAGAAACATGGGATTTCAGCAGGTATGGGCTGTGGTTACAGCCTGAGAGCTGATACAAAAGGTAGCCAATTGCAGTACGCAATAAGATATTTTATTAATCTTGCAAAACTGAGGAGTTGTCTACAATAGAGACTGATTGCTGGTGTCTCTCTCTGGGCATTTTATCTATTAAGAACTATTTACTTACAGAGTGGTATAAAACACTCCTGTAATGAAAACTGATAGGCATGAAAGGAGACACTGCTGCTGAGCTGTGATAGGATCTCTTTTAAGATGCTCCAATTTGCCAGTGTTAAAGATGCCAGCTTTCCAGTGTATTTACACCACATGACAAGCTGTTTTATAGCTGAGATTCCCACTGAATGTGTTTTTTGATATGGGTGGGTTCTCACCAAAGATATAGCCTTGTGTCAGCTTCTCATGATGTCTCCTGAAGTGGTTAGTGAACCTGAAATTTTAGATTCACTAACTAATCATGTAGTATATAGCTCTGGTGATCTAAATGAGGAGCACTACATGTATAAGAAACTGAAAATCATGTGTCTCTTCAACACTACAATTCAGTGACTGGGAGAAAAACCACAAATAAATGCTAAAGCCGTGCTGAGACAGAGAAAGAGGAGGAAATAGAAAGCTCTCCAAAAATGGCAGTACTTACACACTTACTGCACAAGGTGTATATAGGAGCATATATGTGTGTCTAAGTCTGTATATACCTTGGCAACACATCTTCTCGTATATGGAAGATCTGACCTGAAAACTATCAATTTTTTTTTTCTGGAGAATATACCTGAATAAAGGGAGAAATGCAAGTTTTAAAAATTGGCAGAAATTCTGCATGCATCTAAGACTCTAAGGTTGATTGTCCTCTACAGTTATTTGTTTTAATAGTTTGCATTGAGGTGCTGTGGAGTAAGAAGGATGCTTTCTTCCCCTATTTAGGACTATTTTGTATTCAAACAAAGCCAGTCCGCAGCTTGATGCAAAGCTGATACAAGACAAAATACTAATAAAAAACAATCAGACTGATATTTTAAAATTTTTTGTAAGGAAATATACATGGCACTTTGGGCTGCCACTTTTTTGGTTTTACTGCACACTTAAATCCAGCAAATGCTGCATTTGCAGTCAGAATTACTTTCTAATGGGATTGAATGCTGTGGCCCCTGCAATTGCACAGCATCAGGTCATCAGGGATGCACATTCCTTGTCTCTAACAGTGGACTTCATATGCAAGGCTGCAAGATAGACCTCCCTCTTAGTGATTTATGTTTCAGCCATACCCAACATATTTTTCTTCCCAGTTTCAATATTTTAATGAACTTTTGACTCACAGCAATAATCTTCATTTTAACAAAAAAAATTAAAAGTCAAAAAGTATTAGAGAAATCTAAAGCTGGATTATCCCTTCTGTTTCTCAGTTGTGCTCTCAGGAGCTCACTGGATGCTTTTTGCAAATCAAACAAATCTGAGACATAAGAGCTCCTACTCACTCTCTTGCTGTTTTTCTTTCTAGCATCCCTAATATAAACAGCAAGACAGTACCTAAGTAACAGCAGGGGGTAAATGCTGGGAGAGAACATCACAGTAGAAAAGGTATAGAAAAAGAAAATGCCTTTTTCTGAAGAATTCTAGTTTGGGTGTTGTAGTGGAGAGACGTGATTCACACAAAGGGAATGTGTAGTAAATCAGTTATTTTTTGAGAGTTTCACAATGACAAAGAATGGGAACCAATACACTGGCCGAGAAAACAGGCAACAATGGGTAAGAGTATAAACATGTAAGGCAGACATATAGGGGGCAGGCAGCCAACTAAGAGGAAGGAAGAAGCTAAAATAAGCCAGTGAGTGAACAGACAGGAAATATTTAGCAATGAAAGAGATAACGTGTGACTTAGAGGGGAATAAGAGGAAAGAGTTACAAGGTTAAATCTATACAATAATACAGTGGTTATTTAGGGGACAAATTTGTATTGCTGCAAACAGAAAGGACAGAACAAAGAAGTGATGGGGAAGCGCTGTAGAAGCACCAGGATACAACCAGTGTCAGTGGCACCTTGCCCCAGCAAAGACTGGGTAACCTCTCTTGAAATCTGGTTTGTCTTGGACAATCACCCCAATGCTTTACCTCTTCACCTGGCTGCAAAATGCATGCAGTGTTTCAGGAGTCTTTTGAGCACTTCTTTACTGCCTTGGGTTTAAATCTCCTCTTGACTATATTTTGCATAGGTCATACCCTGTGATCCATACTCTGTTCTGGGGTTCTGGCCGAGAGGGCTACTGGAGATGGTAGATTTGTGTTCAGGTGATGTTCACATACAGGAGAACAGAAACAACCATCCCAGCCTTAAAGAAGTTGAAAGGAGGTGAAAAAGTATATGGGACTATCTGACCAAAAATTCTGACTGTTTCAAGTAGATTAGGCTATTTGAACTGCATTGGCAGAGCACATCCAAAATCAATTTAGTATCTGTTCTGGGGCAGGGAAGAGGTAATGGCAACTCCTTGTCTCTAAGCCCCTGCCATGCCTCCAGTCCTGTATGGATGCTGTGGGCTGGTGGAACCATCCTGCCAGCTTGATTCAAGCAAATCAGAGAGAAAAAGAATAACCTGAAAGGCCTGGTTTTACTGGTTAGTAAGTAAGGTAATTAATTTTTATAGTGGAATAGAACCACAATTCTAGGAAAAGTTGCATGTTATAAACCCCAGGTTTTTTAGACATTTTAATAGAAGATTCTATTCTGAGTCTACACAGAAGTCTATTATTTTAGCATAAGAGGATTCTTGAAAATATGGGAGAGAGAGTGTCTCTGTTTGATTGGCCTCCCCTCTCTTTCTGCTTTCTTTCACATTGACTTGAGTTCCAGATTTGAATAAACTTGAACTCATAAAATCTTTAAATGGCCAGGATCTGCAGGTTGAATTTGTAGCGTTCTGAAATTAATTCAGTTTCACATTGTTCTAGTTTGTGTAGATGTGGCTTTTTTGGACTACTCTGAAATAACGTTTGATGAGATACCGGAAAATCATCAGCCTGAGAAAACTACTCATCTGTCAAAGAGGAACATACATTATGACACTGACAAATAGGGAATGAAGATGCTCCAGGATAGCTTCCTTATTCAAAATTAGAAATGAGGAAGTAGAAAGGGAAAAATTAATGCTCAGCACAATACCGTGATTTGAGTGCAGTGCCTGACTTTGCTCTCAGTTACCCTGAGAAATTCAGACTAATCACAGTGTAAAACTGGTAGAAACAGAATAAGACCTGTGTAGGTCTCACATGTGTTCACATCTCATGAAGTCTTTTGGTGGGACTGGCAGTGTGCTCTGTATTACCCAAAATGCAAAGGCAGGAACTGATTTTTGGAGCCTACCATTTAAATGCAAGCAGCTTTTTCTAGATTCTAGATTCTCTGTCTTAGACTAAAAAGAAAACCTTAGAATAGAATAGATTAGAAGAGAATAGATTAAAAAAGAAAAGATAATTTTAGATTAAAAAGAATATGCTTTCTGACTACCTAGGGACAGGAGAAACCCCTGGCCTGGAAGTGCGGGCAGCCTGACTACTGCCTGAAACTGCTTCTAGCTAGTCTGGGCATAACAGCAGGGAAGATTACCCCACAACCAAAATCAAAATCAAAAAATCAAGGTCTGTGGGACTTTGTGGTCCTGAGGGAGGTGCTGTGTTGTACGAAGATGCTGATGCCTTTGTCAGCATGCCTTAACTGCTGCTGTCATGCAGGGCTGCCAGACAAAAGCTATCACAGATAGGTCTATTCAGGCTACAATCACACCTCATTTTTGTGGAGGGCAAGTGCTTGGATACCCCCTGTAAGTGGTGGCAGTCTTCCAGTTAACAATGGTGTCTGAGCTCTCTGCAGTATTACCTGCTGAAGTGTTTTCTACAACGTGCCACTTCTTTATTTGACCTTGCTTCTGGCTCTTTTCCTTCAGACAGAGCTTGGCAAGCAGCCCTGTGGCAATTTTCTGCACTGAACCTGTGCCAGAGGAAACCTGCTTGAATAAGAACTGGGACATTTTGATCGAGAGCAAGGTTGTGAGTCCCAATGGATATTCATTTTTATGTGCTTGTTAGCATCATTGTTTTTCCTATTTTTGCTGTATGAAATAGTCTTCTGTCCTTGACTAATGCAGTGTTCTATTATTCATTAGCTTTTCTTAAAAGTCCTTACTTTGGTATGGAGAATGTCTAAATTTCCTTCATTAAACTTTCTTCGTTGATTGGGAAACAATATAGTAAAAACTGTGCAGTAAAGATTCACGTGTTTGAAGTAATGTTTTCTTACTTGCTTTAGTTTCTAAAAGTTAATAGTTAAAAAATGGGGCTTGACATCAAATGTGTTTTAATGATATGGTGCTTTGAAAAAAACCAGTTCAGAACTGCCAAGTCAGCTTGGTCAACCCTTGCTTACCTGGACAGTACCTCATGTAGTGGGGTGTCAGAGATGCTTCTCCAAAAGAAAAAGTGCAAAAGGCAGTTAGTAGCAGCATAATAAAAATCATCTTTATGATGAGTTACATATTGGTATCAAATATCAAAATTATTAGTTCTTTCATTAAATGAATAAAGGAATTTCTGTTTCCATTTTCTTTTTTCAGATCATAGCTCCTCTTATAATCTCTGAGGCCACAGTGTGCCCATTTTAACTTTCATTTTCTTGTTTTTATTTAAAAGATTCAGCCAACAGACCCTTGGCAACACCATCCATGTTTATGGACAGTGATGTTTGCCTTAGAAATAGTGTCATTGCTGTACCTTGTGAGGTGATGATAAACATCCTGAAATTGTACACGTAAGAAGGTCAAAGATCATATAGATTTCCTCACCAGGGAATTGTCCTGTAAAACACAATGATCCTGTTGTTTGCATTGTAACAAAGGAGTTAGGGACTGCAGAGAATGATGATGTGGACTGGATTGACAGATTTCAAAAGACACGTGTAAGATGTTGGATCTTTCAAAGACAAGAAGGTTGTTTCCTTGTAACTGTGGCCACTGAGTTTAGTCCTTTACCTGATGATGGGGTGAAAAATGTGAAATGAATACTTGCTACTGGCCTGTGTCAGACAGGACAACTCAGCTGGGTGATGTGCTGTCTAAATGAGGCTCTCCTCTGCCACGCAGGGTAAGACCCACTTTCAGACAACAGCAACTTGACCTCTAATGTTGTTATGAAGATGTCAGTGACTACAACCATTAAACAAACCAACTGCAAGTTCTGAGCTATGTCTCTGTGCATTCACTTCAGCACCCACTTCCCTTTTGCTGACTCAATTGCTTGCAGCTCACTGTTGCTCAGACAGGGGAACATGTAAAGTGTGACCAGCTGAATATGCAGACAGCATTGAGGCATTCCAGGGGAGCAGTTAACGTTAACGTCTTCATAAGATTTCCAGGCTTCAGTCAGCCTGGAGTTTGCATTTATTTTTGGAATAAAGTCAGCATTTGGTTAGTTGCACAATTTCATTGTCAAATCCAATGTTAATCCAAAGAAACATTGATATTACTAACTTATTCCTACCACTCTGCTGATTATTATGTAGGCCACAAAATCTGAGGAAGGAGCTGCCTTTGCCTCTATCAGGAAAATTAGTTTTTCCAACAGGACAAAAATGTTATTTGTCCTATTAAAAAAAAAAGATGCCAGGATGTTTCTTTTTGGAGTTGCATGGTCTTAGTGCTGACTTCTGCTGTTCTCTATCTAATAATGGTTCATCTGGCATTTTCATTATATCAAGACACCATCCTACAGTGACAGTTATCTCCTCTAGAGCTGAAAATCAAAATTATTACATGAATGCAACAAGAAGATGTGATAAATGAGTAGAGGGAATGTAAGAAAAATTATGAGGCTAGTAGTGACAGGAAACAGAGCTATATAGACCGTTTGTGAAATTTTTAACTTTGCAGTATGTGTTAGATTTTATTTCTCTAAGATATAAAAAGAGGAAAAAGATTGATGGTGTCAATAGTTCCAGCTGGCCACTTGCCTCCCCTTTATGTTGAAGAGATGAAAGTGCATTCCTTTCATACATCAGGGTACATTTTATGCTTTCTATAATAAAACACATAATGGTATATTGTCCAATTGCATTTTCTGTTTAGTTATAAGAAAATAAATGAGAAAATTGAGAAGATCTTGAGAACTATGAGTCTGCTAATTTTGTAGTTTAAAAAGTCTATCATGTTGCTTTGTCTTTCACTTATAAATATTTTCCAGAGGACCACTCTCTCTTTACTGGACCGTCTTGTGACCCCTAATAGGGAACAGAGGAAATAGCAATGAATGCTCTGTTCAGACGAAAGCCTGCCTGAACCAGCAACACACAACAACCCTGCTCAGATTTTAAAGCAAACATCAGACTAAATAATCCATTTTTCATGGATGGGATAGCGGTGTAGTTTGACAACTACATGACAGAAAATGACAGACATATACACAAGTACAAATAATTGTGTGTGTATGAGTGGACTGAAACAGAGAGAGAGATCAGATTGCCATTTTCTCAGTGACATCCCATACATCAGAATATAATTTTCCTTACATTTGCCATTTGCAGGGAACATAAGTCTGTCTTTAAAAAAAAAGGAAAGTAGGTCCTTGTTCTAAGAGGGAGGAGTGGGAAAGAGGGATGTGGCAGGACCTCCTGTGGAAGGCCTTCACCACTGCACTCCAAGCAGGCAGCTCTTTGCAGCCAGCAGTTAAAATTAACTCACTGAGTACATCACAGGGACTGCCTGCTACACCAGCAGTGGGGACTAACTCATGTCTACATAGCTTGAAGAGCACAAGTCTCTGTTCCCCCAAGGTAGAGTGCCCATGAAGAAATGGACCACAGCACCCATGAAGCAAAGGACCACAACACACACACACCTTTTTCATTCAATAAAAAGGAGGAACCATAACACAGTATGGCCAGAAAAATGGCCTCGGGGAATTGCTATGAGAAAAGCTGAAAGGTATGATTTCTAATGTGAGAAATCTGATCCAGTCTTACACCGGTTCGGGTTACTGGGTAAGGTTAGCATCAGACACTTCTAAGTTTGCATTCACATAGGATTAAGGTTAGGGTTAGGGATTAGGGTTAGGTTTAGGGTTAAGGCATTTAGGGTTATGGCTTACTATTAGGGTTATTAGGGTTAGGATCATTAGAGTTAGTGTTAAGAGTTGGTTAGGGTAAGGCTTTGAGTTATATTTTTTAGGTTAGGGTAAAGTTTATGATTATTGTTGAAGTTACGGTTATGTTTATGATTGTTAAGGTTAGAGTTAGGTTTAGGAACGTCTAGATTTGCTTTCAGTTAGGATTGCTAGTTTCTGACTATTCTTCACTATCCTATATATTTTGCACTTCTGGAATTCTAAAAACACTTATTTGTCTGTGCTTTCTAGACCTCTTCATCATTCCCATTATTGTCCCCTGTATTTTTATGTGAACCATGCAGCCACGGCTGTATGAGTCCTGTTTAGTTCTTGCACATTGATACCCAAACAAGAGCTTTCTGCTCCTCATACAAAGCATAAGTTGCCAGATTCTTCCCTTCACGAAAAAGTTTTTTTAGGATCTGGGAAACTTTTCAGACTTAAAACTGTTGTGCTGGCCTAATCATTTGCTTGAAGAAGAAAGTTGCAAACCCCTAGATGAAAGGAGCAAATATTTATCACCAGTGCAGAACAATGTGGAGTGTAACCAAACTATGTATTCTACTCCCATCTAATTATTCCTGATGCAGAGTTAATGGTGGGTTGTTTGCAACAGCTGGCCAGTGCACACCTGGTCCCTCAGGCTGCAAGCTGGGTGTTAGATAAGATAAAGGAAAGAGGCAAACCCTCCATTGGCTCAGCTGTGATAACCACATCCAGCCTAAGGGGGTCATCTCTGCCAATGGGTCATAATGGCTCAACGGCCCCAGCGGGCAGCTGTGACCACCTAGGCCATCAAGGACTCCCCAAACTATCCTATGACTCACAGGATTACATCATTCCATTGTGAAATTCCCCACCCTGGGGGAGTTACTGAACATTCCTGCCTGAATCTGACCGCATATAATCTGGGTGCTTTGCAGACTTAGGACACCTCTGACCACCACTCTGCAGATCCCCAGGAGCACTAGAACTTCCACAGGACCACCACTTTCAGCAGAACTGCAACCATCACTTCCACCGGAGTGCAATCACTGCTTAATTGGACTGCCGCCATCACCCTGGCCAACAGGGTGCTAGGTTGTACTCTGACCTTGTGCTTTTAAGCCAGTTTTTCTGTATCACTGCATTTATTGTAATCTTTCCATTAAATTGCAACTCCGGCCTGAAATCTCTTTTAAGGTATTTGTGTAGGTGTTAATTTCTCTGGTGGTTTACTTTGAAACCAGCACAGCCTCCTGTTAATCTGTAGTTCATGACAAGCTGTTAATTTCTTTTGCAATTGTATGAATTGATGTCCATGCCCCACAGAAATCTCTTTCTTCACCTTTTTATTTTCGTATGTCTTAAGAATAAAACCTTTGTGGTAGAAACAACATATTGTGTATAAAACAAAGTGAATGGTTGAGAAGATGAAATATTTGTCCCTGGGATCTTCTCCACACATATCCTCCTCAGAGGATTTCTCCTGGTGCTCCACCTGAGTGGCTCTCCATTTCCTGATCAAACACCACAAGGAAAATTAAAGTTCACAGAAAATATATATAAAATCCAACACCTCTCTATAACAAGCTATATAGAGAGGCCAGATATTAAGTCATTAATTCTTACCACTGTTTAATACACAGTTTAATATCACTACATAATACTGTACAGCACACAACACTATTAATGTGCTGATTGAATTGTAATTAATTTCACTTGTTTTTTCTTACTAATTTCCTCCTTTTTCCTTCTGACAGTAGCTTTCTTTTCTCTCTCACGCACTTGCTTTCTGCTCAGTAACATATGTGTTGTGTAACCTGTCCCTGAGGTGTGTACAAGACTTCCTTAATCTTACCGGGACATGTACCTGGGACAACTTAACTCAGAAACACTGATACTTTCAGCCTCAGACCACTGCCCAGGGTGGTACCCACCACTCAAAAAAAAATTT
This sequence comes from Atrichornis clamosus, assembly GCA_013400975.1. Taxonomy (NCBI): domain Eukaryota; kingdom Metazoa; phylum Chordata; class Aves; order Passeriformes; family Menuridae; genus Atrichornis; species Atrichornis clamosus. The sequence continues at coordinate 27,101 of WBMZ01009051.1, forward strand.
CTGCTTCAGATTATTTTTGCTGTAAAAATATATTCACCTTTATAAGCTTGTGTATCTCCACATCTGGGGTCCTCAGCACAACAATGTGGACCTAGAGGAGGGACATGAAGATTGATCAGAGGGAAGGAGCACCTCTCCTATGAGGACAAGCTAAAAGAGCTGGGGTTGTTCAGCCCAGAGAAGAGAAGGTTCTGGGGAGACCTTACAGCACCTTCCAGTGCTCAAAGGGGGCCTACAAAAACGAGGAGGAGAAACTTTTTACAAAGGCAGATGTTGACGGCACAAAGGGGGAATGGCTTTAAACTAAAAGAGGAGATATTCAGATTAAATCTGTGGAAGATCTTTTCTCAGAGGGTGGTCAGGCACTGGAACAGGTTGCACAGAATGGGTTGGTTCCCCATCTCTGGCAGTGTTCAAGGCCAGGTTGGAGGGGGCTCTGAGCAATCTGGTCTAGTGGAAGGTGCCCCTGCCCATGGCAGACAGTTGGAATGAGATGGTCTTTAAGATCCCTTCCAACCCAAGACATTCTATGATTCTATGATCTGTATGTATACAAAAGCATGTATGCACAAATATGTATGCATATATATATGTATATATGTATATATATATAGCTGCATACTTCTGAATCACAGAAATTACTACTTCTGAATCACAGAATATTGTGAGTTACACCTACATATACATATACATAGCTTTTTAAAGGGTACTGAGTATTGAGCCAATGCCCCCTTCCTCCTTCCTTGTTTTTATTGCCATTTTTTAGATTCTTTTGGAATCTGACCATGCTGATAAATGATGCATCACTGAAGGGCACTTAGTTTATCTTCTGCTGTGATGGGAGGATGGAAACTGACTAACTTTTTGTACAGGGCTACTTCTGGAAAATGAAGAAAAACAAAGGGGCTTCTGCAAGGAGGGGGAAATGGGAACAGGGAGTAGAAGGACATGCAAGACATGCCAGTGCTGCTGGCTCGGAGCAGTAATCACCTGGGGTTCTGGGAAAAGGAGGGTAGCTAGCCCCAGGCCCCCAGAAGAAGGCAGCTTTTCCCCGAGACTCTCTCCAACCTCCCTATTTTACGTTTCTATGTAAACTCTGGGGTCCTGCCGGATGAAAGTGCTTTCTGTTTTGCAGCAGAGCTGTGGCTTTTGGGTTTTACAGCCCCAAAATTACTTCACAATGATCCAGAGCACACATCATAGCCCAGAAACCACACAGGAGCTGTGCTGGTATAGGAAGCTGGGAGTTGCTGAAGTAGCCAGACTGAAATTTATAACCATGACCTGGGCCTTGTCAGACCTTTACAACACCATGTAAAGGGAATTGCTGCTTAGTCACCAATTTGCTTGTCAAGATTGGCTGGATTAGAAAATACATAAAAGGTCAGACAGTAGGAGTTTGTCTAGACATCCTATTTTGGATTATATGCTCTACAAGTTTCTGTGGCAACCTCTGCAAAACATTTATATTTTAGCAATATTTTCAAAGGCTCAATTTCTGTAATGAGCCACTGAAGTTTTTGTGAGCAAAATTAACTTGTTTCTCTGCCACCCACTACACCCTTTTGGGAAGTGGAGGGAGCCACCTCAGTCAGGAGCTGCTGGAGCAGCAGCCTTATTCCCCAAGGGAGAGGTTGTGCCTGGGGGGGGCAGCCGACAACCCAGGGAGGTCTGTGGACCTGCCAAGGTGGAGGAGCTGAGATGGGGACTGCATGCTTCCCTGTAGCTGCCAGACCACACTCCATCACCCTTCACCAGGCCAGACTACACGTGGATCTTCCCAGTGGCAGAGGGATGGATGGGGGCACAGAAGAAACAGGTTCCCTTGTGAGCAGCACCCTGAGGTCTGTGGCTAAAAGCAGCAGTGCCACAGCTTGCCTCGTGCATCTCAGTCTACTAGGAGTTGAGATAGGCTGCTCAGTAGTTTAACAGAAATAAATGCAGTATTTTAGTGAGAGGAGAAAACCAGCCAGGCAGGCAAAAATGGGTACACAGAGAGGTTGGGTTTTTTTCACTTCTCATATAATCATAGATTGATTTGAATTGGAAGAGACCTTAGAGATCATCTAGTTCCAGCCCCTCTGTCATGTGCAGGGACACCTTCCACTAGAACAGGTTGCTCGAAGTCCTATCCAACCTCACCTTGTACTTCTGTGACAATATGATTATTTACTCTCTTTCATCTCATGCCTTGAGCAGGTGAAGACTGGGAGCAATTTCAAAGTTAGGTCTCTGGAATTCTTTCTCTGCACTCTTAAAGTAAGGGTAAAAAGGAAGGAAAGAAAAAGTGAACTCCATAAGTTTCAATGACACTAATTGGATTTGGCTGGGCTTTCCGAGTTGAATCAAATAGATGCCAACTTAAACTAAATAAAATGTAGCAAGAAAGATTTTATGAAAACCAAAGGTAGATTTACTTTGTCTACTCAAGTAAAAATGAATGAATAAATATGCACTCCAGACAGGGCTTTTGACCAGGTTCATTAAAATAAGAACATGCCTAAATTTATTAATCCTATCATCTGGTACCTAGAAAACTAGCTTTCAAATTCATTCCTGAAAGCATTGGTATTTATTAGGACTGGTCAGTATTCTTTCCGTTTCCTCATAATTATCTTCTGGATAAATCTTACTGGGAAAGGGGTTTTGCACTGCTGGCTGCTGACATAGCCAGCACCTGGAGCCACAGTGGTGCCAATTCAGCAGTGCAGCAGATATTCCTCTGATGGTACCACACACCTTCCATGGGCAGTGCTCTCCTTCATCCACCTTCAAGCCCTTCAGAAAAGTGGGTTCCATTATCCACACTCTGCAGCTGAGAAACACCTGGAGGAAGACTAGGCTTAGAGAACTAAGCAGACGGTTTTGAGAAGGTGTGGACTACTTGCAGCTTCCCTGAAACTGTTGGGTTGAGAGTGATGTTTCTGTCACCGCTGGCTTTTCATAGTCTGTTGAGAAGGCATGTAATTAATTTACTTTGTAAATTACTCTGCAAAATACTGTACTGAGTTATAGCTGGGTTAGGCTGAGTTGCTGAAATGAGCAAGACTTCTGAAGTAAGAGCAGAGAATAGTAGCTGTTCTGCTGTTACCCTTTGAATTTAAAACCTAATGCTCTGGCACTTCCCATGCAAAGTGAGTCAACACAAATTTGTAGTTGTCTCTGGCACATGCAGAGGGATTGCACATGAACTTGAGGAGTGTAGCAATACCCCAGGGCTGAGGGTGTGCACTAATGTATGTACTTACATGAATCTATTCTACACTATACTAACCCTAGGCAGATGCATGTCTCACAGCCTACCTGTTCAACAAGGCTCCTGAATGACAGCCCATGAGTCAAATAATGTGACACTGAAATGTGTGGTGGAAGGGAAATTTCATGTTTGACCAAGCAAACACCCCTCTGATTTTAAATTATTTTCAGCTAGCTTCCTTTGGTCATACTTCCTTGGTGATTTGCCTATAAAATAAGCTTTTATTTAATGTTTTGAAATACTGTGTTAATAAGAAGACTGTAGAATCACATCAGATATTTCTGAATTCCAGCACAAATCTGTTATCTATTATTTTCATTATTATTACACAAACAGCCCTGTTTGGGCAAAGGATCTTTGCCATACAATTTGCCAAATGAGTAACTGGTCCCCGCCCTTAGGAGCTTACAGTCTAAAGGCAATTTTGGCAAAGTTTTCAAAGGTGCTGTGTACCCACAGTTTACGGTGACTTCAATGAGAGCCTGTGAGTCCAATGACAACTTTGAAAATCATGCCAAATATAAATAATTACTTTTTTCCCCCTTCTTTGATATCTGGAAGTCACTCATAAGTTTTTAATTACAAACATTATCAAAATTTTATTGTTTGACTTGCTTAGTTCTATCCCCTCCTTCCAGGACTGATCTTCATTTGGTTGATAGACATCTGTCCTTTCCTCCCCTACAGTGTAAGAGGAGCCTAATAGGCTCCTAGGAATGGCTAGCCACCACTAGGGAAAATCCTACTGAATATAGCAGCTATTGGGCTGAGCTACATTCCTATTTTTATAAGTGAATATAACTGGAAGGTTGTCTATTGCTTGCGCTCGATAAATTGAGGGGACTAATAATTTCACTAATGCTTACAAATATAAGTGACAAATAGGTGGGATATTTTAAATCTCTCTTAGCATGTAGGAGCTTCAGGGTACAAGGAAAGGAGGATGTGATAGGTGCTTGTGCCTAGTGAGGAAGATATTTTAAAATAGTTTTTAAAAATAGGCCTCCTGGCAAAGCTAATCCCTTCAAAATGCTACAGCAATATAATTGGTAGGAAAATGTATAATTACATTTAAAATTTAAACACAGCTCATGATGTTTTCCACTATTCATAAAGACAGCTGAATGTGGGATATGGACTGTGTATTGTGGAGGACCTCTGACCTCTCCATACTTCCTTATGAACAGTGAAATTCAGTCTATATTTCCAAAGTTGGGTAAAAGGAGATAGCAGAGTAAGATAGCAGAGTATACCTTAAGAGGATTAAGAGGAAAGGGGTTTTTATTTTTCTGGGGACTTGCATGATGTTATTACTGTTCTATAGCACTTTATATTCTTCACTCTTTTACTTTAGAGCTAATCTATGAATTGTCAACATTTTTATGAAGAAGAAAAGCAAGTGAGAAGATAAATTTTTTTATGTGGTCAAGGTACTAACCGGAACAGAAAAGCAATGTAGGACACATGAAAGGCTTGAAAATGAAGAAGAAAATTAGTCCTCTATACATGGTGGGAAAGGGTAGTTTTAGTCACACCCAGCTCTTATTTAGTGCTTTTGTCTTGTGGATCTCAAAGTACTTTATCAAATCAGTGAGTACCACTACCTGATTTATGGATCGAAACACTAAGGAACAGACAGGGAACTTCACATGCTCAAGGCTGCCCAGTATACCAGCTAGGAATAGCAAAAATATCCTGCTGCTGCAATGCTGAATCCACTAGGTCATATTAACTACGAATGATGACTCAGCTGAAATCCATGTGACAGCATTGTTGAATTGCCACCAATATTGGAATGCAGCCTACAGAAGAAATTGGGTTTCTCTGACCCAAAACATGCTGTGAAAATTGTTCATTCCACCTGACTGTGGCATCCTCACCAAAACCTGACATGAGACTGGAAAAGGCAACAGGCTGTTCTGATGACCTGCTCAGCCCTTCCTCCTCCACAGATGAGCAGAGGCAATGAGCCTCTGCTCCAAACTTTCTATCCAGGTTACCCTAGAGAGTTTACATTCCATTCAGGAAAACTGCTGAATCGTTCTCCTGTGAGTTTCTCTGGTGCCTGACATCCCACCAGAGCTATGTTCTTTGATAATCTCCTCTTCACCTTCACATTGTCCACATACATGTGTTAATAATGGTGATTGTAGTTAAGTATTATCTTATTTTGACAGCAGTTTCTTGAAAGATAAAATAAGACATTTACTCCTTTAGTTGATTTTGCTTATCTTCCTTGCCAAGTCCTCACCTCCTTTCTTGGGTCCTTTCCAATGTCTGTTTTCCCTTCACATAATTTTCCTTCTTGTTTAATATTGTACCATATTAATACTTTTTCTTCCTATTTCCTTCTGCCTTGTTCTCCTCTCCCACACTTTGTTTCTGTTCATGACCTCCATCCTTCTTGTTCTATGTCTTTTTCCCACATTCCTCTGTTGTCAGATTCCTCCTTTTCTATCTGGTTTGTCCCAGCCTCCTCAGCCAGAAACAGATCGATTAGGTCGGGTGTTTGGGTAGTTTCAGAACAAGTACACGAACAGCAGTTGGTCAGGCCAAGCAAAGTATCTGGATTCATCAGTTTCTCATCTACCTTCTGCTTAGTTTGAGCACATGGAAGGAGGCACAGCTGCCACATCTGCTGCAGAGGTGCTCTGTAGTCATCAGGGATGACAAGGTGATACAGCTCTCCAGAAACCAGAGTGCAAATGCCTTTTCACCCTGTTTGACCAGCAGGAGTTCACCTTCCCTTGCCTTAGAGATTTAGGAAGAAGTTTGGGGACAAGCTAAGGCAGGGGTAACCCATTGAGTATTTGCAACAACCCTCAAATCATTTCACTTCTGTGGCTAAACTAAACCAGTAAGGTCAGCAAAGTTATTTAATATAGTGAAACAGTTAAACTGATTGAAAGTTGTCTGTGTTTAAGGCCAGCTTTAGCCTTCTGTGTACTTAGAGATACTGCCCAGACAGTATCACAAAATATATTATATAATTAAGAGTATTAGTCACAGAGAGTGCACTTGTGTTTTTAATTGCTCAGTCTGTTTCAAAGATATTGAGAACAAAATGTGTACCATTGTCTGCCTTCATACCTAGCTGTCAGCCCATGCAGAATGGTGCTTATGGCACAGTATCTTGTGATGTGTATTGTACGAGAGAATGACTATACCAGCACTGGAAAAATCATTCAAGGAATATAAACTCCACAAAGTGTGCTAGTTTTGCAGACAGAACCAATAAGTCCAGAGGATTCACCTGCTTCTCAGGACTGATGCCTTGAGTCCTGTCCTTGAGTCCTGTGGCTCATTTCCCACCAAGCCTGGCCCTCTGCCTGCCAAAGCAGCAGCCATGGGAAGGATGGGGAAGCAGGTGGTACTTTGTGAGCTGCTGGCCTTTCCAGCACCGTACTGTGCAGATGTGTTCTCAGCAGAGACAGATGCTTAAATCACCCAGGGCCCCACATATTCTGACTCCCATCACTGCTACTGGAAAATTGTAGACTGAAAAAAGCTTCATGTAAATATACTCTTGTTTAAAAGCTTAGTGCCTTCAGCTGTTTCTATCTGAAGCATGTCAAGGTGTAGGAGGGAAGCCCTAATGGCTTATGGGGAGCTGGGAAATACCGACTTCTGTGAAAAGCCTGTGGCCAGCTTTAAATGTTCTTAGAGGTTTTATTTTTAACTGTTTCAGTAAGTAAGAGATATCTAGTAGTTGTTTTGAGGATGAGTAAATGAAGTGTTGGTAATTTAATGTCAACTATGTGCTTGGCCTCATAATTTTTGTTCTCTGTCAGTTCTCCATGAAGCCACAGAAACCAAACTTTAATTGTTGTCTCTTCCTCAAAACAACGTGATTGCTTTTGCAGATCTCTCTTTGACAAGCTGCCAGCAATGCATTATCATATACACAGAATCTCACAAGACACTTAAAAGCTGCATATCATCACAGTTGTCTTCTTGGTAAGAAATAGTGTAGTGTTTGCTCTACTGAAAACGTAGTTAGCTGTAAGGTATACATTTCTAGATGATGGCTGCAGAGTCTGGATGGTGATGCAAGGGCTGCAGAGAAGGCAGTAACTCTGTGAGAATGCTTTCCCAGGACTCCTCATCACTGTGGAGTGCCTAAATATACCATAAATTGCAGGCTGATTGGCTGGAGGAGACTTCAGCTCCTAAATATTTCTTGCTAATGCACACACTGGAATGAGACATCTAACTGAGTTACTGTGACACCCAGGCTATCCTCCAACCCACTCACTCCCCAACATTTTTACACTCTGTTCTTTAGTAAAAATGCTTACCGTTTTTCTCGCCTTCTCAACTTTGCCTCTTTCCATTATCCTCGCTAACACTCTTTTGAATGGGTCTGCCTGCTGCCTACACCGAGTCACTAACCAGATCACTTCAGAGAAGATTTCCAAAGTAAAATTGCCCCTTCCCTTCATCTGATTGGTGAGGTGAAAATTTGGTCTCTGAAACTTTTGTTCAAGCCAATAATACAACCATCCCCCAACACATATGCAGATTTATTATCTGCTTCTTATTAATGGCCTGCTAAGATGCGAGTCATCTGGACTGCTGCTTCTGCTGACACACTTCTATAGGGCTGAGGTATCTGTATTTTTCTCAAGGGTAGCTTCTGACGATCTCAGAGCAGTAGAAACATAGTTTTATACAGTTTTTTTCTTAAAGTGGTTCCATCAGTGGAATTATGGAGAACTCAGGTTTGCTGGATTTAGCTGTTACAAATCAAGGTAATTCATCTCTTAGAATCTAGCAGGATATCCTCTTTATAGTTATGTTACTTTCAGTAATTCAACAAACCCTGAGCAGTTAACTGTTGCTTTCAATAGAGCAGACATTTGCTTGCTTTTATATCTGAAATCTTGCCAGTTAACGTTTCCACTAAACAGTTAATCCCATTCATAATTAGGCCCAACAAAACACTGGTATATCTTTCCTAGTCATCACACCACCAAAGCCGTAGATTGGGACCCAGAAGATAAAAGCAAACAGGCTATGTAAATGATAATCACAGGTAACTATAGTGCAGAGAAAGGAGCAAGTGTATGAACAAGTTGTCTTTGCAGTAGTGGATATCCCAGTGGCTGTACAGATGTGGGCTGTCAGCCATGCACGCTTTGTCCATCGACTGATTAGGAGCTACCCACTGCCATCAATTCTGTGCTGCTCACTTCCAGATTAAGCAGATGAAAGTCAGCTGGGCATCAAACTGACTCAATGGTATGGCCTTGCAGACCACAGAGGCTCTCAGATCTGAGAGGACAGGGTTGCCCACAGCTGACACTGAGGTAGCCATTCCAAGCTCCCAAGTTCAGAGGCCCACTTTGCAGTGCTGAAGTGAACCATATTGGGCAGTTTATTGAATTATAGAGACGTTCGTTAATTCAATAAGAACACAGTCTAAAATGATGAAGAAACACAGTGCCTAATATTTAGTCAGTTAAAATAAATTATCTAAATTCTGCACTAGTTTCAAACATTCCTTGTTTAACAGGCTTAGGAGACTAAACCATGTTGCACTTTCTGGAAATGTGACATCCAGCCATATTAATTACCTAGCCAAGACCTAAGAAGATAATGCTGCTATCTCTTCATTTTTTGAAATGTCTATATGTATACATTTATTCTATCACTGTTGGAATATGTCAACATAAGTTAACTAGTGAACCCAAGAAAGAATCAATTATATCAATAATTTAATGTATAAATAATTTCCCATCAAAATCATGTTAATAGGTAATGAAGTGTTGCCTCAATCATGACCACTCAGGCCTTAGGTCACATGCTGGACTCGCTCCAACAGGTCAATGTCTTTCTTGTGCTGAGGACCCCAGAGCTGGATGCAGCACTGCAGGTGGGGTCCCATCAGAGGAGAGCAGAGGAGCAGAATTCCCTCCCTCAGCCAGCTGCCCACACTGCTTTTGATGCAGCCCAGGATATGAATGGCTTTCTGCCTTAACGTTTTTTGTTTTGCGGTTGTAGAAAAGGAATGTATAAGCCAAGAATCAATTTAGTATGCAGCTGGAGCCATGACTTTCAGGTGTAAGGTGCAGTGATGGCTGTTCAACACCACATTCTAGCTCTAAGGACCTTCACTCATGTGAGTTTCTGCTCTTAGTTGGCATCTGCAAGATCAAGGTCTTCATAAGTCCCCCAGCTGTTTTTCTGAGGTTTCACAAGTGAGCAGGAGCATTTTCTTTTAGAAGAGGAACATTCTGGTAATGGAAAGTGAGAAAAACTACTTGGGGGGCAGGGCTTTACCACCTGAAATGGCCTTGCTCATTTCTTCTTCTTTTTTCAATATATTTTGATGATTGGCTTTCCACAGAAATTCTCTGCCTTGTTTCACATTTCATGTTTTCATCTGTGATTTTAAATGAGTGAAGGAACAACAGTTAAAAAACATGCTTAGGTTTGAGAAGGATATTAGGCTAAATGTCGTCAAAGTTTTTGCCAGATATCTGCATTCAGTGATTTTTTTTTAACAGAGTTGGTACATTTTCTTGAAAAGTACAATGTAGCTCTACTAGACTCCTTACACTAAAATATTTCAAACCCATTTCACCTGAGAATTCACTGGTTATATATACTTCTAAAAAAATGGGACAATAGAAATGGTCACTGATTTATGGTAGATTGGATTTGAGTTCTAGCTGTAACACAGGTAATGCTTTGGGAAGGACTGAGTTAGTTTTCCAAGACAACCTGAAACAATTACTTTGGCTGCCTCCCAGTTATTCACTTATGACCTGGTGAGTATTGCTAAGATGGCACACATAGTGGGAGGAGAGGAGACATTCTTGCCTCATTCAGCTTAAATCAAGAGGTAAAGTGGGAGGGATTTCAAATTGTTATCAACAAGGCATAGTTTTCAGGAAAAACATTTTCATTCATTTAAACTCAGAGCCAAAATTTAAAACTTCTAAAGAACAAAAAAATCCCTCAAGATCCTATCAAATGTTTTCTTGGGACCAACACTGCAAATTAGGCTTCTATTTTGTTCCACTGAAGGTAATGAATAATATTTAATAACCTCCTTATGTTATTCTTGGCCTGCCTCTGGAGGGGTTACCCTGGCTCGTCAGTGTGGATAATGGATGTCAGGAAAGGTGCTAGGCTATTTATTTATACGTTGGCAAAGATTTTACCATCCCCGTTCAAGAGTGATACAGGTCTTTATGAAGTGTACGATTTTACAGATTCTTTGGAAAAAATAATCGTTGCTGCATTTAGGACAGATAGAAGAAATTATTTGGATGGCTGTCTATGAGGTGCATAGAGGGGATAAGCCATTTCTTTAGCTGTCAGTGTAGCCTAATCTGGATAGATTTCCCTTATTAAGATGGTGTCCCATGTCAGCAGGGTTGGTCACTGCTCCACCAACAGGGTTGGAAAGCCTCAGCCTGCCCTTCAGCACTTCCTCTCACCTCCTGTCTCCTTGTACTGTATTCCCTTATCATTGGTCCTTCAGGAGCCAGTGGGGAGAGCTGTAGTTTTATAGAAGGGCATTTGCTGAATACTCAGTCCCGAACAGTTGGAAATCACTCAGCAGCTGAGAAACCCAAAACTCTTGAAGGTCCCTCTCTGAACAAATAAATATAGCCAATGTCAAGTACCCCACTGCTGCTATTGAAATGGTTGCCTGTAACATAAACAAATGGCAACGTAAACCTCTAAGCAAATTTTCAACCTCAGTGATCCCTCTTCTGAAATTTTATTTTTAATTACAGAAAATTGAATTTAAGTTGTTCAAGTTGAAACAAAACATCATGATGATTAGCTGGCATATTCCATAGTTTTCTCCTTCTGTTTTCTGCAAGTGAGCAAATGCATAGATTCTTTGGATTGCCTAAATGGTATTTCTTGTCTCACTATGAAGTTTTGGGTAGCATGTATAAGGATACAGACCATACCTGTTCCTTTGAACACTTTTATCCTTTGATTTAGTGTACCCTTCTGATTTTTGTTCTATCAATAGTTGCTGATAAACAATTGCTGCCTATAACTTTTGCCCTCGTTTAGAGGGAACTTCTTATTGCTTCACTGAAGCCTAATGATCAGTCTCCACAAGGCTGAAACTTTTATTTTTCATCTAAATCCTCCAGAATTTTCCCTGCATTTCATCATGTTATGTTTTACTTACATTGACATTAAAAAAAAATCTGCTATTTCAGCTCCTCAGGTTTTGTTGCTGATCCCCTCTTTACAAAAAGAAGGAAGCACTGTTCCAAGAATTACTTCAGCCAGTGTCTCCATGTATTTGCCACCAGGAGTCACCCAGTCCTGCAGCTAGATGAGGAAATTATCTGAGATCACATTTTTGTCCTTTTTATCCTAAATGGATTTTACACCAAATTTTGCTAGTTTTGTTGTTCGGCAGCTGCAGCTTTCCAGAGCAGTCCTCACCATCCCACTTGCAGTAGACCACTCAGATACCACGGGGCCAAAATGGCTGAAGTTTCTGCTTTCTCCAAAACATTCCATTTGATTGGTTTGACAAGGTAGTCAATGAGAGCTAAACATTTTCCCAGCAAGTATTAAGGGTCTTGCAGTTACAATATTTAAGCCCTAGGAAGTGCATGTGCAAGTACATTACAAAGAACCTGTACAAGTTCGCTGTTGCTCCAGATATCACTGGGGATCTTACAGAAAGCTCCAGCTGAGCCCAGGGTTTTACAGCCTGTTTAGTAACTGGCATTTTTATGCCTATCAAAGTAGAATGAATAGATAGGAATATAGCACTGTGGGGTTTTTATCCAGGAGGAAGAGCCTTTTCCATAGACTTTTGCTGAGTACTCTCTGGCCACATTGCCAAAGCCAACTGTGTTTACAGGCAGCTCCCCTGACTCTCTGGACCCCAGGGCTGCTTTCATTGCTACGTCATCTCCTTCTCTCCATGGCTTCACCACAGTCCTTGCACTGTAGCCAGCAGGAAGCCAACAGGTCTTTCCTGAACACCTCAACTCCTTTTTAACACTCCCTGCTCCCTGTGAAGGGTGACTCCATTGTCCCACTAGCTGTGGGGCTCCTTCCAGCCTTCCCACCCAGTGCTGCCTGAGCCTGTCAGCTTCATTCGCCTCTCTGGGCATGGGAGAAAGGGAAAGTAAGAGGGTGTGAATGATTGGACTGATAATGGCATTAGAAATTCCAATCTGACAGTGCACTAAATCTTTCTTAAAAGCTTTGAAGAGCTTCCTGAAAATATGAGCACTAAATGGTGTGGCAGGTATGTCGGGCCTCAGGCCAAAGAGCTGCAATAGATCACCCAGGCCAGGTCATTGAGCCCACCTCTCTCTCCCATGCTGGGAGCACTCCAAACAGGGAGCGCCCTGCCCAAAGACATTGCCCTTGCAACTTGGTTAAAGCATTGGCCCCTCCTTTGCTGCCTTTCCTTTTCTGGTCTCTGGATAGCTATCCTTGCTCAGTCTTAAGTTATACAGAGTCAGCCCTTGGCTTCCCAGCTGTGCACAGCGGCTGTGTCGCTGAGTTTTGTACACAACCTATGGACTGCACAACCTGGGAGATCTAATTCATAGTGGTTCTTTGGCTACACCCTTATGTTCAAATCACATGAATCAGGTCTTGAAAAATCATGGGACTCAATGATCATGAGATCTAATAAAAATAAACACAGATTTCTTTTTATTTGCTTTTAAAAATTATTACACTTTTATACTTTTAGGTGGCTCTCAGATTAATGTTCAGAGCTTTTCTCCATACTCCTGAGGTCTGCAAGCAGAAGTAAAACAAGACCTGGAGTTTTAATTAAAGAATAGACTACTGGGAGATTTGTAGCTAAATCAGGAGCACTGTCAGCCTTGAAAGCACAACAATTTACATTGCTTCACACACCCCAGCTTCACAGTGTTGCTACCTAGTGCCATCTTCAGTGTGAGAAGAGGATCTGGGAAAAGAAAGCTATGCTGGAATTTGGACCTTTGCGTGACGTCCCTATTGAAGAGGGAAAGTCATAACACACTGCTCCCAGATCCCCTGAATTTGCGATGCTGGCAAGTCTAATTTTCTGGCACAATACTTATTGCCTCTACTATGTGAAGAAAGCATCCAATATCTAAAAGGACATAAACACAATTGTGATTCTAGGAGAACTTATTTCAAGTAGCGTATAGGACAAGAAAAATAAGTTTGCTCCTGTAGCTTTGGGGGGGTGGAGAAGAGCAAAGGTTGTAGTAAAATGACAGTAAAAAAAAAAAAATTTCAGGGAAGATCCCCCCTCTCTTTGGATGGTTGTCTCTACCCAGAGAAACCGAGAGCACTGGAAGTCTCAATGATCTGGATTCATCACAGAAGTAAGACAGGCTGGCTTGTGAGCCTTATTCCTCAGGTTTTGTGCAAGTGAAAATTCATCCAGGCCTTCAAATACAGCCTAATTGGAAGGCAGAATTTTATGTGAACCATCTGAATTTGGTCAGACAAGTGTCCTGGAAATTAGAAATGAGTCAAAACTGTACCACTGCAAGTCAATTTTTAAATAGTTCAAACCCTAGCCTAGTTGATTATCTCTTCTTCCCTCTTTCTGCTATCCATTGAAGATTTGGTCTCTGCATGTACATTATTACAGATAGGAGAAAACTGCAAAATGCATACTTGGAACCAGGTTTGGCTTTTGGAAACCCCAATGTGCTGAATTACTTAATCTGTCCTTGCTAAATACTCTTCATGAACTTGAGGTTTCTGATGTTGTTTTGAGTCTGAAGTTTGGTGACACCAAAAAAACGAGACCTTCACTTCATTCAGCCTTTGCTTTATTTAGAACAATGGGCAGACCCTGAAATCCTGCCCCTAAAATTTGTATATTTTTTGTATATTTTGAAGTTTGTGGACTGATGCAAAAGCTATAGGTGAAAAAATCATTTTTAAGTACAGCCCCAGTGGGAGTACAAAGACTGTGATTAATTAACATGAGGAAAGCAACCTCATTTGAACTATGGAGTTTGTTGTTGGGTTTTTGTTATGTGGTCATTTCTATAACTGGTTAGAGAATCAGCTCTGATCAAGGAATGTTTTCATTTGCTTTAATTATGTCCTACTTAATGGAGACGTAATAATCTAAAACAATTACCTTAAGGTAATTATGTTTCAATAAACATAAGCTTGGCACTTCAGACTAGAAATGGAACCTGTACCCTGAGCCAGTTAGGAGCAGTGAAATGAACAGGAGACTGTTGATTGTAGTTTGTGGAGTGCATTTATTAAACCAGTAACAAATAATCTATTAATCTTTCTCTAAACATCAACAACATGAAAGAGTTTCTCACCTCAAAGAGAGTTGCATTAAATAATTTGATGAACAAAATGAGACACCAGAATTTTTGCATGTCGGGATATGATTTATAGCATGAATTAACTGCTTTTGTGTGATGAAGGGCGTAATTAAACTCCAGTGGCAGCATGTGGCCACAGTAAATGGCTTGGCAGAGAGCAAATCTCTGGAAACCAGCTCACTGGGGAAAGGGTTTGTGTTGCTGGTGGCACCAGCAGGTCAACGGGAAAGCCTGTTCCCTGGGCAGGCTCCTTCCTACCTTTGTGATGCACACAGGAAACTCGTGGGCTTACCAGGAGCAAGGCATGCCAGAAGGTACTGTACCCTTGAGCAAAACATAAATGTCTTTGTGAAACCAAAAACATTTCACCAAAGCCTTCTGACCGAGACTAGGATTATCACAAGGAGGGGAATGTAACGGGAAGTGGTAAACTCAAAAATGGAATTACTTTCTGGGTATGCTTTATCTCTGATTCTGGTGTTGCCAAACTCAATGATCTAGGGAAAGGCTTGTGTGTTTTCTTTTAGCATCCTTCCTTCTCAGCCCTTTTCTTGCAGACAGGTTTCCTTGTCCTGTCTGTTGCTTGCATTTCTGATGCAGCAAAGGAGAGAAAAGCATTTATAAAGTTGTAATATTGTTAAGATTACACAGAGGAATGGGAAAAGCTAGAGGCAGTTGGCATAGGTGGAATTTCAAAAACTGCTTCTTACGTTCCCTTTTTGTTGGGCAGGATCTCTAAATAGCCAGGAGTCATCTAGTGAGGCCCCATGCTGAAACTCCCAGTCTGTCAGAGCAACAGGGTGCCTGGACAGCCAGGGCTTCTATGTAAAATTATTAAACAGGCTTATTTGCGATCTGTCTGCTCAAGCAGAGGATGTCTTCATTCATCTAACACCATGCAAGAACACACTGCTGCTGTTGCCACTGGCATTTTCAAGATTTTATATACATTGCTTTTAGTTCATTAAGATAGATGATCTCTTTCATATGGCAGGCAAAATTAGCTTGTTTGTTGGTAGTAAATCAAAACCTTCTGATTTATTGAGAAAAAATTGAAACGATCTAATTTTATGTTGATCTGATGTAGAAATAGAAAAGTTTCTGTGTCTAGATGTGCAAGCCAATACATTTTTAGTATTATTGCAAGTGATGGAGTTTAACTTCAAGTTTCCTATGTAACTCTCCTACTTACACTGGTTCTTTGTCTTCACTTTTTCTTTCTCTAAATTCACATATTTTTGCCTGTTTGATTTTCTTTTACTCTCTAACACTTGCTCTTTAACATCTTCATTAATAGTAGCATCTTTTTAGGGTCTCATATATTATCCAAAGGGATCTTTCAGCAGATATAAAGCTGATTTGCAATAATCCACATTATGGACAATAATAATTTATGTAATTTATCCATTAACTGGATTTGGTGTATCATAGAGGCTATCGGTGAATGCAACATCTCCAAAGGCGCAAACACTGCGTTAGGCTTGAAAGGGTAGTAAGCAAAGCTTGGAGATTGGGGTTTTTTTATTTTGGTAAAAAAGCATGACACATGCTGTTAATTTGAAAACCTAGATTTTGAAAGATCACTGGATACTTAGAAAACCTCTTTTATGAGCACAGGTCTGGAGTGGTTGAGGGAGTTGAGGTGTTTAGTCTGGAGAAAAGGAGGCTCAGGGGAGACCTTATGGCTCTCTACAACTGCCTGAAAAGAGGTTGTAGCAAGGTAGAGGTTGGTCTCCCAGGTAACAAGTGATAGAAGAAGAAACAGCCTCAAGTTGAACCAGGGGAGGTTTATATTGGATCTTAGGAAAAATTTGTTCACTGAAAGGGTGGTCAGGCCTTAGGAGAGGTTGCCCAAGGAGGTAGTGGAATCACCATCCCTGTAAGTGTTCAAAAGGCATGTGGATGTGGCACTTGGGAACAGGGTTTAGTGGTGAACACTGGTGGGGCTGGGCTAAGAGTTGGATTTGATGGTCTCAGAGGTCTCTTCCAACCTTAGTGATTCTATGATTCTGTGAGACGGTGCTAGAAGCAGCTGCTGAGGAGCTTTAGAGGGACATCCTGCAGGGAGATTTGAGGCCCTCTCTAGGGAATTATAAAGCTCCAAGAAAAGGCAGACAAGCATGTGAACTGTACTGATAACATTGTAACATACTGCTCTTCTCGCTCATGTTTTTAGTTTTTAATATCTCTGGTTTGGAAAGTCAGTTTGATTTCCTGACTGCCATGGTCATGGCACCTAAACCCACAGATTTTGAAGGTAAGTCATGCTGCTGAGACAGTCACACTTAGTGAGAAAGGGGTGCAAGCCGTGCCTGATACCACCTCAAGGGAGCAGCTGCAGGTTAAGGCCTGAGTCCATGCTGCTGGAAGGCAGGAAGGACAAGAACTGCAGTTAGCCCAGGAGCTGCAACCAGGGCTCTTTTAATCCTAGCCTCAAGTTACTACTGAATGGTTCCTGGTATGAGCTGCTCTGTCTCGTGTGAGGAAATGGTTTTGTTAAAAGTTGTGGGTTTGAATGGGTAGCCAGAAACTCCATAACAGTTTCCAAAGGAGCTGATTTGAGAGCATGAGAGAAGGGTTCATTATCAAAATTGTTGTGTGTGGTTTCCAGCTCTCTCTTTTAGGTATCTGTCATTGTTTATTGGTTAAGACGTAATAACTAAAAGAGAATATAACTTGGCACTCATTGCCAAAACTCCAAAAGCAAACATTACTGCTGTTTTTTTAACCACAGACAGCAAATCTTTTAGAAGAGCAGCCTGACCCCAACTCTTCTGTTCCCAGCATCCCTTCTGCAGTGTGGCAGCTGAAGAAGCCCATGATCAGCCAGGCCAGGGGCAACAAGGCTTTAGCCCACGGACCATTAAAACAGAAGGCATGAGTGATTTTTAAAATATGCCTTTAAAGATTGGGATTTTTCCCCTTCACAAAAGTTTTAATGTATTTTAATCAGACAGCTACACAGACACTTTAGACCAACAAAATTTTGAATGGCATGGTAAGGCTGTAAGCAATCAGAACTTTATTTCTAGGTCTGTGCAACCAGTGGCAAGGAAATTACTGCAGCTTGATTTTAAACAGACTCTAGTCCCCTGTGACTGCAAAAAGAGCTAAAGACAAGTCCACTCACTGTTTCTGCTATTCTGCAAGTTCAAACCATGTGGTCAGGAGCTCTGAAGTCTCATTTGATTTTTACTGTCTCTTGAGGGTTCCTTCCAGAAACTTATAGAGGAATTCTTAGAACCCAAACCTGCTAATATTGGACCAAAAAAGCATCAAACCACCCCAGAGACAACCTGAATCAATAGCTGCTTTCCCAAATATAGCCCTTTATTTCTCAGTATCTTAAGTTCACCTTAGTGATATAGAATAAATCCTTGCTCTGCCTTCTGGGATGTTGAATGGCAAATCATTTAGGTGGTGAGCTGCAGGACTCTGTAGTGATAAATGCAATAATTGACCATACCCTTTTAGTGTTAGTACTGTGCTGCATCTAATTTTGGTTCCAGAAATTCTGACACTTTATCTTAATTTGGACTGGTGTTTGTTTGCCAATTCACTACTCTTATTATTTACATCAAGGGAATGCTATGCTCTGTCCCTGCAATTTTGTCAATTAGTACAGTGGTATATATTTTGCATTTAATTGAATTCCATATACCTCTAACAAGGCTGCTGATCTCATCCCAATGCAGTAACTGTCTTGATATGAAATTTCATTGGAAGAATGTTTTCTGCCAGAGAGCCCTTCATATATATGAGCTGCTGCAACCAATTAAAACATTAAGGAACCTACAGTTGAATAAATATTGGTGAAAATTTAAGAATGGAGTGGTAGTTTTCAGCCAGTTTTATGGAAAGTTAATAGATATCTGGAGGTCCAATTACAGGAAATGTTTTTGTAGTATGAAATAAAATTATAAGAAGTAGAGAAGTAAATGAGAATGTTACAGGCACCTAGTACGCTTTAGGTCTTGGCATAATTAATTAATTAAGAAGAATCAGTGTTAAATAGTAAGGATGAAATTCTGCTGTGCATTGCACCTCTCTAAATCTGGCATAATTTCATAGACTTCACAGAAATCACATTGGATATAAAAGTGAGAAACATAGAAAACTCATATTCTGACAAGCCCAAATGTACCATCCCTTTTGGCCAAAGGTCCACCTTCCCCTGCCTATTTAGTGCAGTTCAGAGACTGGTTTGGAAGCCAGTGCCCCCTGTTAATAGGGAGTAGTAAGATAAAAGGGCCACATTTTATTCCCACTCAGCTACTTTGGGGCGTTTGAGCAATGAGGTACCTTCTTTCTTTGGCTCTGTGTTTCAAATAGAGTGAGGAGATTAGCTCAATTGGTTAGAGCATGGTGCTAATCATGCCAACATCATGGGTTCAATCCCTGTATGGGCCATTCACTAAAAAGTTGGACTAGATGATCCTTGTGGGTCCCTTCCAACTCAGAATATTCTGTGGTTCTGTGAAGAGGAAGTCTGCTGTTCCTCTTCTAGATACATTTTAGGCCATTTAGCCTCCCTAGCTTTATGCTTCTGCCATTTCCTGTACTCCCTTCCAGACAATCTGCCAGCAAGCCCTGCCTGCAGCACATAGGGGACAGAATCGTCACCCTGCCCTCTCTACCTGCTGTTTGCCTCAACAGCACCTCCAAGCCCTATTTGCTGTTTAGACACCGAGGTGTGCACCTCTAGTGCTGCCAAGTGTGCTTGGTAAAACCTACTCAGCCATTCATTTAAATACTTGTTAAACAGGAAACTGCTGCTGGAAACTTGAGTGCTAGTTTATATTTAAACAAATAGTGGGAACAGGCATGTGTGTCCTTTTGTGATGTAGTGGAAAATTTGAATGACTTGCATTGTCCCACAAGTATCTCCTTGAAAACAAACCCAAAAGGCTGCTAAGGATCCTGCTCAGACCTGTAAGCTTTTGCATTGGTAGCAGCAGTGAAAGGGTTAACTCGCACAGTTCTTTCACTGCAAATGTAGGCACTAAAGGAGAAGTGATGCACACTGGTGTAGCATTGGTGTTTCCTTTGTGATTGAAGGAAAGCAGTTATTAAGGTCAGCCATGCTTATTTTTGGCTGATATGAAGGCCCTTTCAGGCTGAACACTCCTAAGGAGTGTACTTAAGGTCAAGAAAGTTGCATATTTTGTGAGTGAAGTAAACAAGAGAAGCAAATGTTGGTGTGTTGAGGATCTCCTTTTAGTAGCTGTGGACTATTAAATCTTATGATTTTGATCTAGCCTCTGTCTCCTGCAAAGTTGGACATCAGTATTGTCAGGGATGACTGTGAGGTCAGATGCAGCTATGGGGTCTCCAAAAAGTTTGAGTCATCTGGGGGAATGCCAGGACGCAGAGGTGTGGGAAGCTCAGAGAAGCCAAAGGGCACGTGGGTCAGAGCATTTGGGTCTGTAGATGTTCTGTTAGGGCACAGCTTCACACTTGTGGGTTATTGCCAGCTCCTTCTGTTCTGCAGGGGTTTTTTGACTCCCCTGGTCTCTCTGCAGATGTTCACTAGGCTGTCCATTGGCTGAAAGTGCATGAACTCTCAGAAGAAGGCAGACCTCTCCACTCCTGTCACCCAACAACGGTGTGATAGCTACCACAGTGACACAGTGTCTACTTTACTCACTGTAGGGTTACTCCTCGACAGTGACAGTCATGGTAGTTTACACAGCTGATGGTTCCTGCCAAACTTCACAGCATAGCCAGGAGAGTTTTCCTGAGAATGAATTGGAGACATGCTTTGGGCTGTCACAGAGACACATATTAAGGTGGAAGCGGGAGAGAGCCTTACTTTTTTCCTGGGAGACCAAAATGATTAGCAGCTCTAGTCAGCTTCCCAGATATATTACCATATTTTTCTATTCATCATCAGACTACATTGTTCAAGCTCTCCTATTTGCCTTGTTCACTTCATGGTGATAAATGCCATGTAAACAATCCTACTATTAATAGAAACAATGTATTATATTTATATATTTTTATGATTCCTATATTGTATAATTTATGTAATTATAATTTGAATTCCTTTTCCTAATTCATGTTTTACAAATGAAGGTGGTTATTGACGATCCAATGCTAAGAAAATACTTTCAGTTCTAATAATTTCCTCATGACTTTTTCTAATAGTGTTTCTTACGCTTAGACATGCACAAGCATTACAATATTTTGAATGGAGGCACCTTTTCTTCAGTGTTAAAAGTCCTCTCCATTTAACATCTAATATATGTCCACTGGCGTGTTAGAACTCAAATATGCATTGCAAACTACACGACAAGTTATTTCTCCTCTGAATATTTTAAGGCACCAAAATAATCTTCTGGTCTTAGAAATGTGGTCTGAAAAGAATGCAAAATGATTCTCTTCACAGTGGGCAAGATGCTGTTAAAACTCATTCATGGCCACCTAGCATCTGTGGCTGCACATCACATGCTTCCTTCCGGCAGCCTGAGCAAGCACTTATCCCTTTTCCCTCCAGAGCCCACCCTGATAGGTGGGTGAGGTAATGTAGCTGCCTATCATGTCTGTGACCCAAGAAAGTAGTAGTGGGTTTGGGTTTTTTGGTAAGATTTTGCCAAAATAGAAAGTCAGAATTAGTGTGTGCAAAACACATCTAAACAATGGAACACATACCAATTAGAGTATTCACCCACAGTGCCTAATACATAACCAGTGAGTCATGCCCAGAGCCCAGTGTGAGAAATCTGTGTAGGTGGGTTTTATTTGGCTTTCTTTTTGATTGCAGTCGTGCTTCTCTCTAGCTAATAATTATTGCACTCTGAACTAATAAACACAAGGATCTGAGCTTTCCAAGATGTCCAAGTAGTACAACATGTCATTAGACTTCAAGTTCAATCCTTGTGGAAATGCATATGAATTATGTCTTAAGACCTTAAACTCTTTGTTGCTCATTTGAGTCAGAGACTAAAACTGAGATATTAAAGCACTGGGATGAACCAAGGTCAAGGTAGCAGCGACCGAAACAATTGCCATTAGCAAGTTATTCAATTACCCAAGCAAAACATGAAAAGAAATGAACAGCGATAGTCTCCTGTGGATAAAAGGACACATCACATACATCACCAGCAGTACTAGCTGTTTTCTTATGAGACTTAGCAAAGATGCCAAAGTTTTCAAAGGTGTGGAGCCTGAGCCACCTTCTCACACACAGTGATGGTCCCTCCAGGTCAGGGCTGGGGCTTGATGGCAGGGCAGCTCCGGGAAGCGCACACTGCTGCTCTCTCCTCTCTGATCAATCTCTGATAAACAGGAAGAAGCCCAGTCCACAGAGACATAAACTCGTCTCTTTTCCTGAGAGCTTCACTTAAAAAACAGAAATGATGAAAGGGCGCAGAGAAGCCTAAGCAGTTTTAAATACAATTTGACTTTCAGGGTTTTCATTTTAATTAGAGAAACAAATTTTTCTAAGCTCCACAATAATGCATATTTTTGCATTTTTTAAAGTAAGTGAATTTTCTAACCAGTCTCTGAGAGCCTCAAAAAGTTCCTGTGTGATAATTGCTCCTGGGTGTCTTAATGCCACAGACATCTAAGGTTTCCCAGAATATCTAAGTGGACACTAGCTGTAATTTAATAGCCATTAGTATTACTTGATGATATTGTTGCAGGCAGAAGTTGTAAGAAAGGAATGGAAGTCTAAGATGAGGGGTTTTTTTAAAGTGCTCATTGCTAGCCTGACACTGCCACCTCTACTTGTTTTTGTTGCCAGCATCAGTGGGAAAGTAATTACAACTTTTTAGGACAGTGAGGCACTTTTGAAAATCCTGTCTTTAATCTACTGCTTCTTCAGTGCTTCCATTTCATTTTCCCTCTTTCTTCTTTATTGCTAATGTTTCCACATTCATTCTCTCCATCCCTACTTCGGTATCATGCTTGATTTGGATCTTAATGTCTCCTTCTTTTTCTTACTCTCTTGGGATATTCTCCCAGGGTTATTTTCCTATTACACTCATTATTGTCCATAGACAAGGTGACTATGATGGGATCCTCAGGTTGTGACAAGCCACAAAAATCAGTACTTCCCCTTATCTCAGTTTGAGCCTCCTTCTTTTCACATCCTCACTTAACCTTACATTTTTCATCTTATTTAATTGTTCATCAGACCATTAACTCAGCCATAAAAGGCAATGCATAATGAAGAAGATGTATTTCTAAAGTCATTCTAGAAGTGCAGTTGTGTTCTCAACCAGCACTTGTTCCAGGAAGCTTCAGTAAATGGATAGACTTGCTTACGTCTACTGTTGCAGCAGTTCAGTATTCAATGAGATCAGGCAAAGTTCAACGTTTTCTGACCTATGGAAATGCTCATGCAAGATACACAGACACTCTTTAGGACCCCTGCAGTTCATGTTTAAGGTCACGGTGGGAACAGCCCAGCTTATCTAGTGATATGGCAAATGCTAAGTGGTATGACCCCTGACACACTGCAAAAATGCACATTAGAGGGAAACCTGTATTCAGTCTCTTGGATTTCTGCAGCTTTCCTTTCTTTCATCCTGAATAGGAACACAGTCAGATCTGACTAGCATTTCCACACACTCCCCTTAAATTGTGGTCTAGACTCAGCAGTTTTGGAATAGACTGTAAATTATCTTCTGCTACCCAACTCAGAAAACACCACAGCAAGGAACTTGGACATTGGGTCTTTCAGTTCCTAATGAGATTTTGGTATTCAAGACGGATTAAAATTCTTCTGAAGCCGTAGCTCTGTGCATCCTCTAATGTTTGTTCAGAGCATGTAAGTTCAATGGAAAGCTGGTAACTCATTACAAGCTATGCAAGCTCCCTTTCATTTCAACATGTTTCACAGCCATGCATTTCCTTTCCTCATTCTACTCTAAGTGTTATATGTTTTTTAGTCTTTTCTTGGAAAGAAGTGTCACTTTAAGGAAGAGAAGCACTTGGCAGCTTTTTCTCAAGCCATGAGAGACAGCCCTTCGGTGCTCAGGCAGCTTGTTTACTTGTGACCTGCTACACTTCACATATTCAGAGCTCTGTCTATTGTAAAACCAGAAAACGAACATCTCTGTTGTACTGAAAACTTTTAAATTTTTTTAAACTATTATTTATTTGCTTGGAGAGGAGAAAACACTAGTGCTGCCTGGAAATCAGAAAGACGTAGAACTAAAAACCTCACGGGTAACTACATGCAGTCCACAAGTAGCTCCATTATTATTAGTTGCCCTCTCAGTAACCTCTACCTCGTGTGCATAGAAGCACCTACTTCTCTGACAACAGCAGGCAATTTAGCCTCCAGAGGGGTTATGAGAAGCTCCTCAGCCACTAAGTGTGGACTTACAGTCCCAAGAGCCACTTTCATCTGGAGCAGAGTTCTCCTTAAAATAAGGTGGTAAGTTTAAAGCAATGGTGTATTAGACAAAAGAAAAGGAAAAAGCCCCTTTTCCCCTATGTTTGATGTTTTCCAACTGACCACAGGAGCAAATGCAGGGAATAGGACTCAATGAAATTATGGAGTGCTACCAAACTGTTCCAGTGAAGTGTTCTTCAGACGTGCTGAGCAAGACGTTCATTGCCGTGAACTGGTTACACAAAGTTTAGCAGATTGTAAAGGTGCAGATACTACAAATACAAAAGTTAAGGGCAGTTTTGCCAATGATGCACAGGGAAAGTGAGTAGGTCCCCTATTTGCAAATTGCATTCTGCTTTTAGACTACCCAGCAACATTATGAGGGTCTGGAAGTGGTATGTCACCTGAAAAATGCTGTCTGGGTCCAGCCTGCAGGGGTGGAATGCCTCCAATGCTGGTTTAATGTCACACATGCGAACACCAGCGAGGCCCCCAGCACCAAGCCCAGCAGTGTGGGTCTCTCTGATGTGGTGTAGCTCCCCAAAACAGCAGCCAGCTAGAAGGAAATAAGCAGCGCCATGTGCCTCTCTGGGCTGCAGTGTCTGAAAATGAGGTGTGCAGAGAAGGACCCATGGTTTTAGTAATGTCAGTAATGTTGTGTGATTGAATACCTCTCTGTGGACAAATAAGCTGGACCATCCATATACAATTGCAGACTATCTTCTCCAAAACCATTCTCTGATCTCCTGCACCCTTCAAACCTTTCTTGTAGGCTGCTATTCATTCCTGTTGTCACCTGTTATTTTGACCTTCCCAAAACCTGCTTGAAGCCAGCTGTTACCACTGTGATGACTGCAGGAAGGGATCGGCACAGTTTTCTTAACATCTCTTTACTGATGCCCCTTTTTACTCCCTCCCAGCTGGCAGGCTGGCATGCATTGCTGAAGTGTGGAATCACCAAATACTTACCACACAGGTTCACTGGCAGCAGAATAGATGGCACTTGGGTATTTCAGCCACCTGAACATTGGAAATCCTGTAGTCTGCCACTGTAGCTTGTCACTTTCTGAAACAGCTGGACGTCACTTGTATTTTCACAGTTTTTTTTAATTGCATGAGTTCTCCCAACCAAAGTATTATTATTTAACTGAAGTAAATTTCAAAAAGGCAGGGACATAAAGTCTGACGTCAAGTAATGTTACTCTGCAATCTGTCACTGTTTAGAGTTTATATCTTCTTGGTAGCACACTAAGTACTACTTAGTCCAGTAGGGTTATTCAGTTTGTCTCTCTGGGGTTGTTTTCAGAAGGAAGTGAGTCAAAGCCCTGATCACAGGACCAAAGCAGCAATCTGTAGTTCCTGATGTTCGAGGTCAACATCTGAGCTGAATGACTGGTATCATCAGCTACAAGAACACTTCTGTAAACCAAGGTGATGCTGTTACTGGAGATCCCTGCAAGGGAGAGGATGCTACCTCCTCCTTAGGCTGCTTCCTGCCATCCTGCAGAAGTCTTTCATCCTACCAGTACCAAGAGACTGTCTCAGCTCCAAAATGCTAGCAAAGGTTAGCAAATAGAGGTTCACCACAATGCTAAGCACATTATTTCAGCGAGGTCACCCCTTTGGAACCTTCAAACCTGTTGCATCTTCTAAAGACAAAACTAAACAGAAATACTGAGATAAATGTCTTTGATTTTTCAGTCTGCTACCCCTATCTGAGAGTAACTGCTCTCCCTTAATTCACCTTGATGGAAGAAAGCTGGAGTTAGACCTCAGGGCTTAGTGTGGCGCCTGTGCAGGTCTACCAAAACACTAAATGACCCTTGTAATGTTCCCAGCTGTTAGCCATCAGGCTCCCACTTGGCTAATCCTGCATAGAGAAGCCTCCTACTTCCCCGATTGTCTTGCTTCCTGGGTCCAGCCAGAAGATATTTATTATGAGTTGTGGAAAGTGTTGAGATGAGGCGAACTCTCTAGTTTCATATTTATATGAAGACTGTGACAACTGGATCTCATAGGAGGGAAGGATTTATATTTTCCATCTCTAGGACATGAATGGAACTAAATAAGGAAAAGGCCCAAAATGAGGTAGGATTACTCAGTGAAAAGATTTCTTGTCCATTGTCAATCAAGTACAGACTAAGAGAAAAATCCTTTCAGCATTGTACTCACAAATCAACATTGAGCTGCCTCAGTCAGCTACATTTACCCCTATCACTACTGAATGAGGTATCTTACCTTGTCTCTTACAACATCTCAGAAATTTCAGAAAATACAGTATCTTCTAGGTTCTTTACTTTTCTCCTGTTGCAAATTAACTAAACTTCCTGCTGTCTCTCCTACAACCTAAGTTAAAATATGAAACAAATCATAGACAGTTCCTGAAAATTTTAGCTCATAATTTATTCTGAGTTTGCACTTTGTTCTCCACTGGCTACTTCAATGTTATTTCTTGCAGACCATGGCTCTCAGGTGGTGGTGAAACACCTTGGATAAAGCACCATAACACAGTTGTATTCTCATCTATTTTAATTGTTTGTTTGCTTCTTTTCATGGCTGCTGCTTTCCAAAATTAATATTCTTCTAAAATGATGGGTAAAAATGGCACTTTGGGTAACCACTGAGGAAGCTTCCTACTTGGACAGAGCCCCTGTTCAGTGGAATTTTATTTAATCATGAAATACAGTCTCAGGCATGCAGAGAAATGTAAATATCAGCTTGATTTTGTAATTAGGACAAAACTCACATTGACCTGAGATGAATTTTTATCTATGTGTCTTGGTTTGAAAGACAGATGTCTGCCAAGGAAGGTGGGAACCTTCCTGGAATGGAAGAAATGACCCCTCCCTCCAAATTACTGTAACTTTGAAATTATGGGGCTCCTGAGCACAAATGTGGGAAAAGAAATAACAGTTGTTTACTAGAATGTATATATGTAACATGACAGAACAAACAGCAACAACACCCAAACCCAATAACAGACTTTTTCCACCTGTCACGCGGTTTCCCCTATGGTGTAGTTACGGCCACACCTGGCAGGGGGCGGTGGTGAGTCAGGTGAGGCAGAAGGCTGCAGTACCTCCTTTGCGACTTCAGGGGGTGCTGGTGAAGCAGGAGACATAGCTGGGCTGCAGTACCTCCCCCACGGCCTCAGGGGGCGCAGGTGAGGCAGGCGGGCAGAGGAGCTGCAATGATTCCCCCACGGCCTCAGAGGGCTTGGATGCGAGCTCGGGAATCTCCTGGGGTGGTGACAGTCCCAGAGAGAGGGACAGGAAAAGGTGGAAGGGGGAGGGTTTTGGTTTTCCCCGGGCTCTCACATGTTCGATGTGGTCTCCTGGTGGTGGCAGCAGCCAAGGTCTCAGACAACAGGCCGCTGGGGGCCCTCTCTCTCTCCAGAGAGAGGGAAGGGTGGGGGTTTTGATGTCTCCTGAAAACACTCATGTAAGTGGTGGAGGTCTCAGCCAGTGGCTTCAGAAGTTACTATCCACAGGCAGCTGGGGCTCTCTCTCTTGCTAGCTTGCTCTTTCTCTCTCTCTCTCTCTCTCTCTCTCTCTCTCTCTCTCTGGTAAGTAGCAGGCTTCCCAAGGTAAGGGAAAGAAGCAAGGAGAACTCCACCACAGTACCGAATCCCCTGGGCAGGAGAAAATCCAGCACCTAAACCCACAACTGTCTGCCCTTCAAACTTGTCAATGACCGACTATCTTCTTCCCAGCTAAGAAACTGCTCAATCCACACTGTTCCCCTCCCACTCCCACAGAGCCATTTCAATGGAATATCAAAGCCCTGGCTAATTCCATTGTCAATGGCCCATCCACCATTTTCTGAGTGACAAATGGAAAGAAATTCCCTGAAAAGAACCTAACCCTCAACATATGGAAAAGTTGTAGGGTTTTATTCTGTCTGTAAAACACATATGACAGCCCTTTCTTCTTCTTATTTAATTAAAACTAACACAGTGGTCTG
This sequence comes from Atrichornis clamosus, assembly GCA_013400975.1. Taxonomy (NCBI): domain Eukaryota; kingdom Metazoa; phylum Chordata; class Aves; order Passeriformes; family Menuridae; genus Atrichornis; species Atrichornis clamosus. The sequence continues at coordinate 54,972 of WBMZ01009051.1, forward strand.
AATTCCTTTTCTCTTCCTGTTCCTTCACTGGAATTCAGAATTTTATACATTTTTCAACAGAAATGCTTTCGACCACCCTACATAGACCTCTAGTATTTTACTGATCCTATAAGAAGTATCTATCTCAGAGATATTTTGGTTGTTAGAACTATGATCAGATAAAGCCGCATTGTTCAGAAACAGTTATTAAATAAAAAAGAATGGGTGGTGCCCCATTTGGCATCTATGCAGCAAGTAATGTGTGATTTATTATTAGTGAGCCAAGTATAAGAGAAGATCATCCTCTGAAGGAGTCTCAGGCTATGGGCTCTGTCATGTGTTTTACTTCCTGCTGCTCCCACATTCTGGAGGGGTGTGCAATCCAAGTCATGGAGAAATTTTTCTTACACTGAGGTGACCAAAGTGCTCCAGGAATGTGGAGCAGAGAGTTTCTTCCTGCCACAGCCCTGCTCAGGGTGGTTTTCTCTCAAAAATTGGTAACTAGCCCTTCATGTTAGAGCAACTGCATGCAAGGAGAAGCATGGAAGCAGGCTTTATGTGCTAGATATTTCCGTCTGTGTACCATATAGAAGGACTCAGTCCATCCATTAGCTAAAGTGGCCTTATTAAAATTTCTGTTAACATTTCTGGTAAACTTCCTACTGCTTCTAATGGGATGTGGGTCAAGCATGGGGGTCACAAAGACCTGGAACTAGCAGTAATGCAATGATGCATTTTTAGTTTGAGTTTGTGTGCATGCATGTAAACACGAACCAGCAGAGAGGGCTGCTTGTAGCAGAAGATTAACGTGAGCTTTACTGATGGATGAAATATGGAAGTAGAATCCTGTGGCGATGAGTGTTATTGAAAACTCTAAGACAGAAGGGATGAAAGAAAACACAAATGTAGGAAAACAAAGTCTCAGTCTGTGCAATTACTGAATACATGTTAAGAACAACCACAGAGCGCTGGAGACCAGAACTGACCCAAAGCCAAGGAGGAAAACACAGAGGCATGGATAAGCACCATAAATCACTCTAACAGGACTATCATTAGATCTGAAGGAAAGAACACCTAGAAGGCCAAAGAGAGGGACTCTCCACGGCTGTGTCTTCTGCTGGAAAGCATTATGGCTGGAGATACTCTCCTTGCTGTAGAACTGCAGCTTTTTTGAACATTTAATAATAGTCCTTTTTTCCAATTAGTATAAAGAAGGAATTGTTTCCCATGTGATAGTAGAATTATGTCGTTTTGTTGACTGGCCTGTCATAACCCAAGAGAACAGAGTTATGAGATCATTTCATTATCACTCCAGTATTAAACTATCCTGATGAACTAGTAAAAAATTATTAGATGTGTTTTCTCACAGCTTGGAGACGTAGTGCCTTTTTTCCTTTCAAGGGGTGGTTATGACCTCCAGTAGAGATAAGAGTTTTCCCTGATGGGGATAAAACAACTTTGTTATATCTTGCATCTCAGCAGCATTTAAACAGGGCATTTTGGCAGAGAGAGAGTGAAAGACAGAGATTCTGCCTTTTGTGCCAGTGGCAAAAAGTGTATCTGACAAAAATGTAATTCTCTTTTACTGTCTGCATTTCTAAAAGATGTCTATTGTAAGTTCAGGTTTTTTATTTACTTTTTCCCTGGGAGGAGGAAACATTTACTAAAAAGTTCACTTTGGAAAATTGAAAACATTGTAACTTGTTTACAGATGATCTATTGACAACAGGCCAGGCTTAAATTTCATGATTCATCCTAATGTGCCCTAAGCGACATACTAGAGTGTGCAAGGAGACTGTCAAACATGGGCTACTGTTGGTCTTCTTGAGGTGGTTGGTTTCTCATGATTCTTGAAGGTGAGCTAAGCCCACTTATGGGCATCTTGCCTTTTTCTAAAGAAGAAAACAAACTGCAAAATGCAGCCAAGAAGCATTGAACTGAATGTTAATCTGATGTTTGAAAAGCTCTATCAGATTCTTTGTGCATGGGTCATTCCTGATTCCTGGCAATAAAGTACTCCAGGCTGGGCTCTATATGGTTAAGCTGAGTGACACTCGACAAGGGTGCACAGCAAATGACAAGGCAGAGCTGAATATTTCCAACTTCCCCGTGAGTACATTACTCAGCAATGGCTAGTCCTAGGGTCTTGTACTAATTATGACCTGAAGGGAAGGGAAAGGTGGTGTTTGCTGGCCTTCTGAAGCACCAGACCATCAGTTCCTTTGCCAGTTTTTCACTGTACTAACTTCTCCATTTCCAAATTCAAGAAGGAAGTGCATGTGACATGCTAGTTTTATCCAGCAGTACTAAGTAGAATGAGATTTTAAGGACAGTGTTTTATGAAACAGAGATATTAATTGTATGTTCCTTTCACCACAAGTATTGTGGGCCACATTTGATACCAAATATAAGCTTCCTAGCCAGTGCTGAGCCTTGTGCTGCTGCAGTTCATGTGCTAATGCTGTCACACTCAGCTAATTTAAAGCTAGCTCAGGTGTCGCTGTGCTACACCAGACATCCAAACAGAGATTAAGTTACTGGCAGTTTTTCATGAAGGAATAGAACTGCATCCTGTAGTCTACAACACTCCATTTAACATCAGTATTGCTTTTGCCACTGATTTCTGCTAAAATTGGGGCATTAGATAAGCAGAAAAATCTTGTCAATATGCAAAAAAAGGCCCAAACAATAGACACTCTGAGGAGTTGACTGAAACAACTTCCAGTTTAAAAAGACAAATCAATACGTGAAGTAACTTCTGGTTTTGTCCCTCAGTGCTTACAATCATGTTGGAGTAAACTGGGCAAAATTCACTAGCTAGGAGGCTGTAGCATCATAAAACAAGTGAATAGGAAAGGTGGTTTAGGCCTGGAGATCAGTGAACTAGGATGCTGTTTCTACATCTTTGCCACTTATCTGTTGTGTGACCCCAAAAAAGTAACTTCTCTGAGCTACCAGCTTGAAAAAAAATTGATAAAAGCCTCATTCCAGAGATATAGATACACATTTAAAGGACCTCCATAGCCAACAATGATAATGTCTTTGAAGTATTTTAAAACTGCTGTCCAGTTTGCTGCTGTGCAAGCTTAGTTGTGTCTGTCTCAGGCTCTGAAAAACACAATTTCTATTTGATCAAAGGGGAAAATATTTCCTCATTATGACAGTCCTTGAATTTCACGAGGAATTACCTTTTCCATTTCATATTAGTATTCCTTTAAAGTAGATGGCAGGTTTTGTTCCATGGTTTTGTATCCTTCCCTTTTTATCAAAGTAACAATTTGAGCTAAAGACAGACCGCTCTGTCTTGGACAAGCTATAATGCTTTTCCATAGTATGGGATGTCTTGAATCAGATGAAATCCTCCTGTTGTTCCATGGAAGTTGTACCTAAAGTCTGTACATGACAAATCCTCTGTCATATGGATGATGGTTCAGTTTTTCCTCTGAGTTTCCAGACGCTGGGAAAATAAGACTTAGCTATTTGGAGTGTTTAAGGGCAACAGGATCTCAATGGCTGCCCCACACCATCTGCAGTAATCCTTACGGTTGAGCACACCTGACCTGTTCAGCAAGAGTGCCTCTCCACTGACAGTGGGCCTGCATCTGTCTGGTAAGGGGAACCTCAGACACCAAGTCAAACCACTCCTCATTGTAGTAGTTACTTCCCTTTAACCCCTTTAATAAATTAATAATTCCAAAATGGTCTTTGTCAGTTGCAAAATGGTAGTGCCTGGGCTGTAACTCTGGAGCAAAGTGAGGGAGAGTGGTATTAAGCTGAGTGCCCATCAGTTTTAACAGCAGGGAAGCAGTTACAACTCCAAACTTTTACTTCAGGGAGCAGTTGCTGTAGGGGTTTTGCACCCCAGAGAATATCTGTTGCCAGCTACCACTTCCCACGTATAGAAAGTTAAGCTTAAATTGTTCACAGTTTTGAAACTGTGTGTTAGTGTGAACAGGTAAAAGAAGAGGAAAAGAAAGGAAAAAACCCAAGCCAAACACCAAAGAAAGAAAAGAAAAACAGAGAGCTGACCCAGAAACTTTGGTTCTGGCTGCAGAGACCATCTGAGCTGCCAGCTGCAGAGAAGTTTGGGCAAACTGAATTCTGCATGTGCTCCTCACCACATCACCTGCATTCAGCCCATCATCTTCCTCTTCTGCTGGGCCACCTTTAACATCCTGGACCTCACACCAGCACAAAACAGCAAGCTCTTTTTTCCCCCAATCAATATGTTTCATGAAGTGTTGTTCTTTTAACCAGATTAAAATTTTTCCTTCTCAAAATAATAGCAACTTGAGATTTGGGCTGGACAGTATTGAAATTGGGAGAAGAATGACAAAGCTAAGACCTGCCATCTAGAAATGAATACCGGACAATTAAAAGTACCTCTAGCAAGTACCCCAGCAAAGCTCCTCTTTCTCCATAAACATGAAGCATTTTTTTCTATTTGTAGACTAGACTTCAATATCATAGAGAGAGAAAAAAATATCTTTTTTTCCTCTTTTGCCCTCAAAGGGTCATTTTTATGACATTTGTGCCACCTTTCCTTCTTGGACATTTAACACACCACCTTAATCCTACAGTTCGATTTTCAACTCCAAGAAGCCAAAGAGACACACAGTGATGTGGCATTTGGGCATAGTTGGCTCTCCTGCCTAGACTCTTTGTGGTTTCAGCAATCTTGAACCACGTGGGCTTTCCCAAGCTCCGGCTGGGAACCTGTACATCATCCCTTCCTGGGTCTGCACACACCACTTCTGTTCCCACCCCCCCGTGTGCGCCCCTCTGTCATTTATATATGTTGTAGGGCTGGCAGCTTGTCCTAGGTTGTGGGCATGTAGTAAAACA
>WBMZ01009052.1:0-75654 GCA_013400975.1 Atrichornis clamosus
CGGCGATCCGGCGGGGGGCGCGGGGAGCCAATGGGCGGCGGGGATCCGCCGGCGCGGCTCGGGGGCCCCTGGAGGAGGAGGAGAGGAAAAACCACGGGATTGAGCTCTGTCAGTGGCGCTCGCGGCTTCCAAGGGGGAAGTGCCGGGGAATAATTAATGTTTTTATTAAATTTGGAGGGAATTTTTTGCAGCCGATCGCCGCGCGTGGCCTTCAGGTGGGTCTTCGCCCGCAACTTTGCCCGCCGCTCCGCAGGATTGCGCGGCGGCGGTGGGGCTGCGGGAGCGATCCTGTGGGAGAAGGTGGCTCGGTGCGTGGGGCGGGGGGGCCGTGTGTGTGTGTGGGGTGTGCGTGGTGTGTGTGTGTGTGTGCGTGGCTGCCGGGCGCCGCCGCCGCCGCGAGGTGCGCGGCGAGCCCCGCGTTCGCCATTACGAGTTGAGCACACGTTTGCGAGAGCCGGGGCTGCCGCCGGCGCGGATCGCCCGCGGGTGCGGCGCCGAGTGTAAATAAAGCCCTGCCTCTCGCCCCGCTGGCTGCCGCCGCCGCCGCGGAGTGCTTTTGCTCCGCATATTGCTGGCAGGAGCGTGTAACCCAGGTGAAGGCAGAGAAGGGAGGGTTGTTTTTATGAATGGGACTCTTTGAGGTTAATTAGGTATGCAAATGCAAGCAGTTCATTCATGCTGCTGCTTTTTTTTTTCTCTCTCTCTTTTTTTTTTTTCTTTTAAATCTAAAAGCCATCTTGTATTCCCCTCTAGGCTGATTGGAGTCCAGATCCCGAGGAAATCTCCAGATCAAATGCCCAGTAAATAAAACACTGAGCTAAGACTCGTGGAAGAGCTGCAGAATGGATGGATTTTATGACCAGCAAGTGCCTTACATGGTCACCAATGTGAGTGATCAGTTCAAAGTTGGTGTTTATAAACTTGACTCCGACTTATTTCTGTGGGGGAGTTTTACAGACACAGTCTCTGCTTTGTTACGGCTCTAGGGGCGACTCTTCATCTGGGAGCTTTGCCTGCAAGATGAGCCTGTCTTCTTAGTTATTGCAATAAAGCATCATGTTCTTTTAAAGACAGTTTTGGAATGATTAAAAAATCATGCACATGATTAGCGGATAAGGGAGGCGAGAGCAGCAGCAGCTGCATTCAAAGTTTCTGGCTGCGTTTGCCTGCAACATTCAGAAGAATGAAGTTGAGGCAAACATTAACCTTTTTTTTTTCTCTCTTTTTTTTTTTTTTTTTTNTTTTTTTTTTTTTCTTTCTTTCAGGACTTTGCAAACAATTTTATAAGTAACACAGGGAAGCAAAGCAGTCTATTATAATTTCATATCTGGGTTCTCCTATATAGCTTATACAGAGGGGATTTATGGGGCTATTGTGTAGGTTTGCCTACTTTAGATGCTAAAAATACATGATTGGTATTGTGTTGCTGCTTGAGCACATTTTGTATGTATCTGTACAAATAGATGTCTACATAGATAGATAGAAATGTGTTTCATTTAGAGACAGGAATCTTTTGGAGGATGTTAGGTGCTCAGCAGTATCTTTTGTTAGGAATTGAAGGCTGCGAGACGACCATTTCCCTGTTTGAAAACGTAAAGAATTTATGCCAACTTTGAGTATTCTTGATTAAATAAGAAAAAGCCCAGAACAAACCCAACCAAAACTCAAACCTCAGATTTCTAAAGTAACTGATCTTTCCTGTTTATAGAATCCGCGTGGGAGAAACTGTAATGAGAGACCGACAAATGTCAGGAAAAGAAAATTCATTAACAGAGACCTGGCTCATGATTCAGAAGGTGAGGGCTTGTTGTTTCCCCCCCTCCCCCTTCTCCCTTTCTTATTAATGCAGAGAAGCTTTTTGTGAGCTCTTCATTTATTTATTTTGAAGATAAATATATCTAGATCAATCTGACTAAACAAGACAAGGAAACTACATTTAGTAATGCAAAACAAACTGGCAAAGGCAATAAATTTATAAAGTTGATAGTCTTTCCTTGACTTACCCTGTTGCATTTTATGCACATGTGGCACACGGATGTCACGCATGGACGCCAAGCGTTTGCGGCATCTGACACAAGTCATGGCACCTGGCTTTTTCACCATCAGGCCTCTTCAGGTTTAGGGCATTCTTCATCCCTCCCATCTTTTAACATCCTTTTCGCTGGTGGTAGAAGGAATGAGAGAATGTGGGTGTGGAGACTGTTGGTTTTCACTAGCTTTGCTGTAGAGCTAGTAGTCAGGCTTCTAATGTCTGCTGGCCTGTTTCTATTGTTGTATAACACTAATAGGGCTAAAGATCCAGGGAATTTTGGTTAAGGAAGCCTAGACGGGAGAAAGTTTTGGAGGGCCAAAGATTTGTAACTTAGTCCCATCAATAGCCACTCAGGATTGCAGCTTGAGAACTGCAGGCTGGTAATAGCTGTTAACACTTCTTTAAGTTACAAGGCCTGTATATGTGTTACACCCACAACCCTGTAAGTACATAAGATGTACAGGAAGATATGTAGAGGCCTATAACTTACCCCTATATAAATCTTACCAGGGTAAGAACACATTGACATACTTTCCAAAATCCCTACTTGTCTGGAAAAGTAGGTTGAAAACAAAGCAACTTTCTGATTCTCAGTTAAATCATTTCCCAGTGTGAATGTGGCATATCAGTCCACAGGATAAATGAATAGCCTCTGTCATTTAAGTATATGTAAATAGTTATCTGTCAGCATTCATAAAAGAGGAAGTCTCTCTCAAAATACAGTAAATTAAAAATAAACCATTTGTTAGTTCAAATATCCTACTTAGTCTTAGTAAACAGAATTTTCATAACTGAGTTTCTGAGGTTTGCAAGTAGGCTGAATGCTGCTCAGGTTTACAGCCTTTATAAGTAACTGATTCCAGTGAATTGCAAAAGATTAGCTGCTGCAAAATTCAGTCCTTGGAGAAGGTGGTTTTAGCTTTAAAGAAGTACAGTGAGTACAGCATAGAGGAAATAGTGATGATTCTCTTGTCATACGAAGTAAAACATAAGGGGAAGTACAAAAGATTTCCTATTTCTCTTTACTATTGCAGCATCTCAGGTCGTGGCTTCAGAGTTTTTATATGATAGTTATGACCCTGCTATTAAAAATACTCAGTTACTGCTCAGACAGAACTGTTGAAGTCCGAGCAAGCTTTATCTGGGGCAGATATTACAGGAGGAGGCCTGAATTGTATAAGAAGAAATAGCTCACCTGTAAGAAAGATTATAATTTTTAACTTTTCTGTGTATTGTTGAATGAGCCTTTCATACTACAGAGCTTTGTTAAGATTCTAGTTATTATTTCAAGAGTTGATAATATACTTAGTGCTTAGTATTTTATTAATAGGTATGAAAAATAATTAACTGATGCCTCAAAATGCTTACTTTGTCTGTACGTTTGACTGCCAAAACAGAATTCATGTATACTGTTCTTAGGGAAAAATATATTTTTGAACATATTTCACACTTGTGAAGAGATTAAAGGTCTGAGTATTTTACCCATGTCTTTATCTTTTTGCAGAACTCTTTCAAGATCTGAGCCAATTACAGGAAACATGGCTTGCAGAAGGTAAGGGAAAAAACTGCTTGTAAAAAGAGGAAAAACAACTCTGAAGGGGAAAAAAAAAGTCCTGAACTTGCTGTCTTAATGTTCAGCCCAATTAATTGAGCTCTAAAAGAGCCACCTCATGTGTCATGCATACATTAGAGCCTCTGATGAGTTTGTCTTTGGGGACTCTGGGGCTGCTCTACCCAGTGTCATCACAAATTACCAGGAGAAATTGCTTCCAGCTCACAATCACATCTGCTTTTGGCAAGAACTAATGCACCAAGACTTCAAGTTCTAAGCCTCTGTTCAGATTTTAATTGCAATTGATCAGGTTTATATTATTGTACCTCGAGAGACTACATACAGCCAGAACTGGGCTTGCTGTTTCCTTTTCAGCAGCACATATAATTATTTGGTGTTCTGGTGGAGTACTTTTCTGATGGCAGAAATTAGTTTCTCTGGGTTCATCGGGACGGGATGCTTCAAGATTTAAGTGCAAGTGTCTTCTTTCCACCTTGTTCACAACACAGAACATTAGGTGTGTATGAAATGCTTAACCAGTACTTTTTTCTTTCTTTTATTTTTTTTTCCAGAAACTTTTAAATATTTTGCATGTTATTTTTGTCTTTGTATTTGTAGTTGTGAGATTCTGTACTCAGTGATTAGAAAACATCGGTCTGTTTTACACATGCATGTTCTTTTAAGTATTTCAAATAATCTTGCAGAGCACATTCTAGTGAAGAGAGAACGTTTAAGAACAATAATGTACAAATCTGAATTTAGAGTAGTTACTGAGAGATTCATTTAGCAATAACAAAAATGTGCTGCTGCATTAGGAGAACTTTAACAAGTTGCAAGGTAGCTTTCTGCTAGTTCAAATCTATTTGTTTTCAGCAATATTTTCTGATTTTTTTCCTTTGATATTTGCAATACTGTTTATTTGAAGCATAAAGATTTTTGTGCATTGTCTGTTCTTAATATTTCTGGTCGAATTTTTTATGTAATCTTCTGCATTTGAGATAGACCTTCATTTGATGCACGTTAAAATAATCTCTCCAAATTTATCCTGATTTAAATGAATGTGAGTATTCATATATGTTTAATTTTTTTCCTGTACAGGACTATGCACAGCTGTTTATAGAAGAGATTATCTGGTTTTATTTGGGTCTTTTTTGAAAGGAGGGATGTTGGGGTGAAATGCTTGCTAGTGGTGTTCATAGAAAGAGGGGAATATTGCTGATGAACTACTTGTCTATGTACTGATAATGTTTTAACAGCTTTACATGTAGTTTCTTTACCTATAAGTAAGTTGTGAGGTATTTATTTTGATGATATTTTTATTCTCCTAACATTATTTTTAGTATGGTGTTATTCTGTATATAATCAAAAAGCCCTTCTTAAATTAATGGAACAGAGGATATATTTTTATGAACTAATACAATTCTTTCCTAATAATTGAAAACAGGCTGTCCTGTACTGAGATAATTTTTGCAGTATAATAGATGCAACTGTAGCTGTGTACCAATTATAATTTTCCTAAGGAACTCTTTACATTGTATCATCTCATTCATTTTAGCAAGTCAGAAGTATGTTAAAGTACTGCTCAAAATACACTATTTTTTAATGGAGAGTTTAACTTTTAGTTTGATTTTTTTCACTGGCATGGATGGTTTTGTTTCTGAAAAATGATTAAATTTTTTTTATCTTAAGTCAGAAAAATACAGGCAGATTCATAATACATATGCAGATAATAATGGAAGTTTGAAAAATAATGCAGAATTTAAAACTAATTGGATCATTTCTATAGGTATGTAAATTAATGGAAAGGCAATTTTTATTTTGAAGGCACTGCTTATTTTAGACTAGAATGAATTGTTTGAGAGCCTTCTTACCTCTTTATCAGAGTGTACTTCACTGAATAAATTTAAATAAGTTTTGAGAGAGAAAGGTGTCTAGTTCTGTGTCAGCTAGGTTGAATAGCCTTTTTAAAGACAGATAAAATGATCTGGTAAATATTTAAAAATGAAAAAAAAAGTTGCTTTTTAACTTAACAGAGGGTAATAAAGCTAAATAACGTTATCTATCCACAACTAAATATTACAGGTTTTTCAGTGTTCTAGAAATACTTTAAGAAATCTCTGTGTTTCGGGCCATGCCATGGATTTAGCTGTTTCATAAAACCTAAACTTTGCACAGCTTTTCTAAAGGCTAAACTAAAACTGAAATAAAAAGTTAAGATGAGAACATAAAATATTGAGCTATTAGTTTGGTCCTGAAGTTTTATTAAAAAACCCCACCCTTAACAACTTCTGGTAGTCTTCATAATACAGTAGTGTTTGAGGATATTGTAGCTCTGCTCAAATGTCTACATGGATGAGCTTAGCCAGGAAACAGATTTTGAAATCAGACTTGTTTACCCATTGCTAGATGTGTCCATTTATGTTCTTCTGGACCTTTATAGGCTAGAAGTCTGCCAATTTGGCAGCATCAGTAGTGTTTACATATTTCTTTTCATAATGCTCTGGAGCCAGGGAAATGACCATGAAATTTTAAAACATCTTGACCCTTTTTAAGAAAAGCAGTGGCAGCTGACCAGGTTTCTCCCACGAGTTCAGTTCCCCACTGGGGAGTAACCAGGTCAAAAATCTACTTATTAGTTAGGACCAGAAAGTGAGTTGCATTATATGATATACAGAAATAATGCTTGTGGATTTTTTTTGGTTTTGCTTTTCCTGAAGCTCTCCTTACTACATCACATATATTTTAGCCTGAAGATTTTTACAGTTAGTCTCACCCGTGACAAGTTGGTGGTAAACAAGTAAACAGAAAAAAAATGTATTCTTTTCCTGTTGGAAATGGTGGGAGGTTCACACGTATTAAAGAATGAATCCAAATGTAAACAATTCAGTAACCTGTTTAATATTTTATTATTACATAATTAAGAAGCTGAATACTACTTGCAGAAAGCTTACAAATGTATTCCAGTAGCTGCATAGTAGATTTTTATGGAAATGAGTTTTGCTTCTTAGTCTGTGTAGTATTATATACATAAGAAAGAATCTGAATTACTTTGATGCAAAACTTACTGAATAAGGTTGCCTCATGTCTGTTGTTATGCAAGACAGAAGATAGAGTATAACTGTTTGCTGATGCTAGAAATTGAAAACGGGAAGCCTTTAATAATTTTTTTCAACGTTCAACCTTGAAATAGTTAAAATTGCCTATTGCTAACCAAGACAAATATTATTCAGATATTATCTTTTGGTTTACTCAGTAGCAACATTTTGACAAGATAATACTATAAAATGACTTTATTGATTCCATATATTTGAAATCAGATTGGTTCTGGCAGATAGCAATTTTTTGGTGACTTGAAAAAAATGGTTCAAATATTAATCTAACGTTATCTTGTCATTGTAGCTCTTACTTCTTATTGTGGAATAAAATGAAGAGAGATCAAATTGTTAGTGAGTGTCTCCTTTCTATAGTGAAAGCTTTTGATTTCGGGGAATAATAGATTAACAAAACCCCCAGGTTCTTATTTAAAATTACTCAGATACTAATTTCTCCTACAGCTTTTCAAGATACATAAAAGGCATCCCAAGCAAAGACAAATAATGAATTTATGTACTAGTTCTACTTCTTAGAGCAATAGATAATAAGATTCCCAGGTAGTAATATACCAAAAAAAAAAAAAAAAGTTCTTTGTGTGAGTTGAAAAAAATAGAAAAAGATAAAATAAACAGTAAGTGGTTTGAAATAATAGCTACAGGTAACAGGTTTATGCCTTTACCGCAGCGCAGCTAAATTGAGTAGATGGCTTCTACAAGCTACTAGTATTCAGAAGCCACTTCTTAGTATCTAAAAGTAAGTAATTTCTCTCAAATAATTAATGCCTAACTTTGGAATGAACTTTAGAAAATAAGTTTCTGCCCTCTGTTCTCCTAATTTGAAGGACCCACCAGTGTCGCAGTGATGTCTTAAGCGAGTGTTGACTTCTAGTTTATTTCTTAAATGGGAAGGTGTGAAATAAGTAATTTCTAGTTCTTGAAGGATTACTTTTAAGAAAAGAAAATAATAGATCTTCAAATAGTAGTCTAGTTAGAGTGGCTTTGCTTAATCTGGCTAACTATCTTTTTTCTGGCAAAAAATTGTAAAATTTACCCAATGTAAGGCAAATGCTATGTAGCCATATTCAAGAACCATCCACATTTTTATAGTAGCAATAAGAGTCAAGAAATGGTAATTTAATACCTCTATGGCTGAAATCTGCCTTACAGGAAGAAACACTCTTAAAAGCAGTGAAAACACTTTCAGTTTGTAGTACAGAGAATATCTTCTTTTCTTTTTGCGAATTTTAGTGATCTGACAGATTTGATTTTCTAATACTTACAACTCATGATCATAAATATCTGCACATAAAAAAGAAGAACAGATTAGGCAAAATGGGAGGGAAGGGGATGTTATTTAAAAAAAAAATCCAAAAGAAGTAAACCCAGCAAAAATCTACAAGTCTGAGAGTCTGTGTAGTAATAAACTTTTTCATGTTTTTCTTGTTTGCTGGAAAAGTAAATAACTTTTACTCAAAATAATAATTTTCAAAGGCATAGTGGGGTTTGCTAACCATGAGGCATTCAGCAACATGTTAAATGTGAGTACTCCTTTTAAACTAACTTTTTTCCTCATTTTTAGTATAGCAGCAAATGAAGAGCAGATTCTGCAAACCCATCTTCATATTCCTAGGGATTATTCACATAAGGAAGAATTTTGAGATCTGGAGCTAGTTTTGAACTGCATTTAAGTTTATTAGTCAGAGCATCTCACGTTATGTAAAAAGGGTTTGGGGTTGTTTTGACAGCAGATCCAGTGCTTATGGGAAATAATATTTTTTACCATCTTGAAATTTATCACTGTTTTGCCTTCTTTGTTAGACACAGTTGTTCCTGTGGAAAAAGAACCACCACCACCAACACCCCCTGCCCCAGCTCTTTCAGGAATACTTAAAATTTAGCCAATCTTTCAGATACTCAGAAGTGACAATGAATCAAAGAAAATTCAATAGACCCATTACTGTTGAGGCCTGAAGTCTTATTTTAGCTGAGGCCAAAATACTACTGCTCATATAGAATTTCCTGTCAAATTCAATTTCTTTTGCCACTTTGAATAAATGATGGATATTTTAAAACTAATTGCTCTTAGCTCTAAAAGTGAAGCATGAGGTCAGAGCACACAGTACCGCAGGAAGTGTTCTGCTACCCAAAATAAAGTTTTAAGTGAAGCATTTGCAGCTTCTTGTTTTTCTGGAAAGTTTCCACGTTTTTTTAACAGGAATACCTTTCCCTGGAGTGCAGCTGAGCTTTTGGAAGCAGTTTGTGACTGGGAGAAGGAAGAGTTAAATTTAAGCCCTTTATAGTTTGCTTAACTTTTCATTTATTAAATAACGTTCCTCAGCAGGTCTGTGCTGCATCTTGAGACAAAGCAGTGAAATCAGTGTGTTTATGCCTAAAGTTCAAGTTTACTTTGCTGTAGCTTTCTGGAAGGGTGTGACATGAAAAGCTTGTGGTTGGGGCCACATGGTTCATGCTGGACTGTGTTTTTGTGAATGGAGGCAGAACTCCAGTTCTGACTGCTTGTCTTGAGGAATTGCTTCGGAGATCAGCTGTCTCATTCACTGGCAGAAAGAATGACTCATACATCTTCTGCCTTGTTTGGCTCCAGGTCATTGTTACAGTGGATAGAGCTGGTTTTAATTAAATATTAACTCCTTTTGTCCTGGATGCTTGTTAGTGGGGACTTTTTGTTTACTTGCAATGAAAGCAAGCTAACAGGCCCTAGTTCTAAACTTTTTTCCCCCAAATTGCTTTCCCTTCGCAAAATGAGCCATCAGTTCAGCTTTTCAAAGACTGTTTAAAGCTCTAAAAACTACAAACAAGTAGTATTTTTGTGCTGTGAATATTTGCATAACTCAGTAGATAGTGAAACTGTAAAACCTAAACTGATACCATCTTCAAGATAATCATTAACATTTCTGCATGCTTCCCAAATCCTCATGAGACGTTATAGCTATCGTCAGAAGAAAAAGAAAACTTTTGGTAATACTGTGGGCTGAGTTGGATAGTTTATGCTGCAGATGTTGTCTGGTTCAGGAGTCTGAGACTTGGTGGCTCTGAATGTGAAATGAACTAATGTAGCTGCTTCTGCTATAAGCAGTAAAAGCCACGTGCTTAATATCCTTCAAAACGTTTTATTAGTCTTTCGGAATATACTTGCCTTCTCAAACCCCCATAATTAAGTAGCTCAAGGAAATGTTCTCATTCAGCTAGGTGATCATTTCAGATATCTTTTTTCAATTTCCCTCTGAATGGTTAAGTAAAAAAAAAAAAATTGGTGCATTTTGTCTTTTGTATATTAACAGATTTTATTGCAACCTTGCTAAGTTGCAGTATTTGTGAATAAAAGAGGAAATGAATGGCCTATATATATAAATGTGTAGACAGTTGTGACATTGCAAGTTACATTTTCCTTTCAGAAATTCGTATTGAAGTGTCTTTACCTGTCAATTTAATTTGCTACAAAATCTACATGTAATTATCCAAAATCCAGGTAAAAAAGCCCTCTTCTGCTTGAGTAATGGGATGATGTATCCCAGTGATTTACCCTCTCACAGTGAGATGCTGGTGGAAGGAATCTCTCTGTATGATGATGATTGCTTGCATTTTGGCAGTATGATGATGTGCAAGTTTCAGTTCTGCTAGTTTAAGAATAATACCAGATTAAGTGAAGAAATAATTTAAGTTCTCCTTTCCACCAGTTAGCAGATCCTTTTAACTTCTCCGTATAGGCTTGTAGGCTCATTTCTAAGGTACTGATGCTACTAAATTTACATTCCGGTAGGAAATGCATGTTCGTGGTTTGAACGTTTTGGATGTTGTTACTGTTTTGTTTGTATTTGGCAGGGTTTTAAACACTTCTTAACTTGCAGTGTTCCTTCCTCTACAGAGGCTTTTAAGGCTATGCTAAGATTGTATTTTAAGTAAATTTTGACAGCATAGTCTCCACCTGTTTCTGGAGTACCGATAAAGTGATGTGCTTTGTCTCTATTAAAATACACCTTCATAAATTTTGGGGATGCATGAATGAAGTACATTTTTCTTGTTTACTTCATAAATAGGAGCAAATTAGTGTAATGGCAGTAATGCTGTGGTTTCCATGACAGTTCAACCAGATATATTTTACCTTTTTCTTACTCTGTGGCTGGGGAAAAAAAAAAAAAGAATTAACTTATCTACTGATAGATACATAAATCTATACAACAGATTTTTTCTGGACTAAGTCAAATTAAACTGATAAACCCAGAATGAAGCACTGGTGAGGCTGTCCGGTGCGCAGACTATGCTCTGTGAAAAGTTATATGAGATTTCTCTCAGAGTTCTGCAATCAGTAAATGTAGCTTCCTTATTTAATCAGAAGGGATTTTGTTTTCTTTGAGGCTTTTTAGGATATCCAAGATTCACAAATTTTTATATGTAGATCTACGTATACATGCAGATATAAAATGCAGGTGCATATTAAAAAAACTAGTCTTGCTAGTCTCCTTGCTGCATTTGAAAATGATAGCTGGCTTAAGAAAAATGTGTGGGATGTGTCTTCTGTAAACAAGAAGTTACTTGAATCAATTACTTTAACTCTGAATGTACTCACAGACCCTTGAAAAACAATTGGAAACATAAGAAATCACTAGGTACTGATTTTTAAGTAGAAAACCTTGATTTCATAATCAGATTCTTCTGTGACAGTCAATTAATTGGCATTTTTATAGGGAAACTGACAAACATTTGCATGTAGTCAATTGCATGAAATGTCAGAAATTGCAGAGTGTTTGGGCTCATCCTGTCCCTGAGTTCATTTTTGGTAAAAGTTCTGTGGTTTCCCTGGAAGAAATAGAAATTGAATGCATCAAAAATACTGGTAATATTTGGGTTGGTAGTGTTTTATATAACTTCAAACTCTGAGGAGCCAGCATGTCCTCAGACATACTGGTTTATTCGAGAGGGATGGTTACTCTCATATTTGGTTTTGTTTTTTTTTTAAATTAAAACCCCAAACAACAAAGCAATAGTAGCTATGCTTTTTTTTTTTTTTTCAAAGTAAGGCTAATTACACTTAGTGCATTTATCTTACTCACACTTCTTTTCAAATCTGTGTTTGCACATTTCCCAAGGTCATTTGTTCATAAGGGATATTTGCTGCAATTAAGACAGTAGGATTTAAAATTTATTTAAAAACCCAGAGCAAATAATTTTTCGGTATAATGAGCCTGATTCTGAACTCTTTACCCAGGAAAAAAACTTCCAGTTAAGTCATTAGAAATATTTCCTGAGTAAGGAGTGGAGATCTGGGTCATGAAGAGTACTGTAGTGCACATTCAAAATAATTGTGAGTAATTTTAATTAAATATGTATTTCTAATTCAGACAAATTTTATTAAAACTGATAACAATTGCACGTATATAATGTGGAATATGTGCTTCCTACACTACAAAGCGTTCTGAAGGGCATTAAAGTTACACTTTATCAGTTAATGTATTTGTGAACATTTGATAGTTACAGTTTCGATAAATGATTTTGTAAGCAGCATTTACCTCTCAAATCTTGTTGGGTAACCAGATCATGGCAGATGTTCACTTTTAATTAAGATCATATGAATTATTTGCTTGTCTTTAGAAAAGAATTGTGTAAATTAAAGTATTTTTAAGCAGATAATTTTATGGAGCTTTGCTGTGGCGATTCCAGTTAGTGTGTATGTTGAGAAAGGATGACAAAGTTAAGAGACAATAAGCTGGATCCCTGTCGGAATCTACCCAGAAACAGTCATGCTCCGAGGATGCCGTTTCTAGGTGTAATGTTCTGCAGTTATTTGAATGTATTCATCTATAATAAACATTTAGTGGTATTTCAGCTTAAATGGTTTAAATGAGTTTGCCGCACAGTTCGAGAGATGGCTAATGTCCTAGATATACAATGAAAAGGAACTGTGGTACCACAGGAGCAAAATTATCTATCAGTAGACCGTGAAATGATTGTATTTAATAGCTCAGGTTTGTGATGAAAGTTTCCTAAAAGCAAAGATGATCTTACATGAGGCAAATGGATATTAATCATGATTTTTGCTTTAAATAAACTTTTTTGATGTCTGAAATGTTGTCATTGAACCAGGAATTCTGTGGTCTGATAAAATAGTTCTTTTTGAATATTTAAAAACAATATCAGAAAATCCCTACTGTGTTGGCTGACTGCCACGAACAATTGGAATCACTTTTAAGTAAGCCGAAGGTGTGGTAGTTTTGGGTTAAAGAAACATTAGTGTTAATCACTAGGATTTGGTTTTATGTGGACTTCATGTGCAGATATTTTGAAAATGAGCACTGATGAGTTTTACCAGTGGCCTGGTAGGTGCAGACCTTGGTGCAGGGAGTGAGGCAGGGCCAGTCGGCCCTCACATCCTCCCATTCCCATTGCTCTGTGGCCGGGGCTGCTCTGGACTCGCACTGCACCACACAGCTTCACCCCAGGGTTTTTCTGATATTAAAATGATGCGCTTGCCTGATTCTCATACTCAACAATGAAGAAAAAAAACCCACATAGTTTTAAACTTGGCTGTGCTTTGAATTAAGCGCAAGAGTCTTTATTTATGCTTTAATGGCTTCTTTTAATTCTTGTTTCTTGTTTTTTTGTTTGTTTGTTTTGTTTTTGTTTTCCTTTCTTCAGCTCAGGTACCTGACAATGACGAGCAGTTTGTGCCAGACTATCAGGCTGAAAGTTGTAAGTATAGTACAAATCATCACTTTCTTAAAAATATGTATCTGTGTATTTATATCTCGGTCTTTGTATTTGTTTTTTGTTGTGTCATCTGTCATATGATAGCTCCTTTTGCCGGTCAGTGACATCAGTGTGATGAGTAGATAAAGCAAGTGGCATTCTGATGTGCAACCAAATGAAGTTGTTTGGGCTGAAAGTATAGCATTTAGCAGGGGGCTCTTTCCAATCATCCCCACCCACAGCCCCAGGAATGCATGGAAAAACTTAGGTTGTAGAGGTGGAAGGACTTTCTTTGTAGAATGAGCAGGAGCATTTTAGCCGGTGCAGATCAGATACTGTGGGACATAGGACACAACTCTGCTGAGCAGAAATCAGGCTGCTCAGCACGTTTTGTGTATGAAGAAATAAATAAAATTCTCCACGTAATCAATCAAATACAGGCGCAGCTGAGCATTTTTAAGTTGTCTTAGCCTGTGGCATTTTGTTGCTCAAATAATATTTCCCTTTGAATTAATTGGTGGAAGCAGGAGTTGTGTTAAGCTGGGTGCTTTGCATTGTTTTCTTCTTACTTCACAAGAGCCTAAACTTATTTTTATCAACCTATACCCCTCAAGTCTTGCCTTTACCTGTTAAAATGCTACTATTCTGTCAAACGCTGGCTCCCTTTTGCTGTACCTGCTGTTCTGTTGTATTGGGTGGTTGCAAGGGCATCAGAAGCATCTGACAAAGTCACAGACTTCTTGGAGCTTCTTTATGCATTTTTCTTCCTCATGGCAAGACTTCTCTCCATCATCAGAAGTCTCTTCTAAACAGTGTCTGCTGATTTTACCTGAACGCACGGTAGCTTTTTTTTTTGCTAAAAACTTAAATATGTCATCCTGTCGGAGTGAGTTACTTCACTAAACCAGATAGGTGTTAACCACAGTATTAATGTACTGAAACGTTAAGATTAATGTTAGAGAGATTAGGAAGAATTCCTTTAAAATAGTCTTTAACCAAAAAAACAAATACAGACTTGCTGAAATTTCCTATAAATCTTTTAGATGATCTTTTGCAATTATTTAGGAGCTCTTCTAAGAAGAATTTATTGAGGGTATTCATAACAGCATTTTGTGAGGCAAAAAAAACCCAAACTTTTTTTCTCATTGCCTGGAATTATTGCTGTCCAGGATAGTATCCCTGCACAGCAATGATTTAATTTTGTTTTTTTCTCAAAGTTCCTGTACATATACTAACCAACAATCATGGTCACTTTTAATCTTTGAAAGTTGCCCTTTATAACAGTTGGGTTTTTTTAACCTGTGTCTTGAAAGACTTTAAAAAAACAAATAAATTATAATATGAAAGACAAAACAATCTATACATTGAAAATCAGATACGTTACTTTAGATATGGATCTGTGTCCAAATATAGTCATTCATGTATATATCCTTTGTGTAAGAGTACAAAGTTCGGCTGGGGCTTCTATTAATCCACAGTTATCGTTACACAACAAGTCAATGATTCTTGGAAAATAATTTGTGACCTGTGAATGAAAAGCCCCATTGAAGCTCGCCACTGCTTTTGGTGATAAAGAAATTCTCCTAATATGGCTATTTTATTAATGCTGTTGTATTTCAAAGTTCCTTAGCCACAGCTTACAAAGTATTATCAAAGGAACATTTATTTCTTCATTTCAGTTGGTTTCTTTATCTTAAGTAAAGGTCAGGCGAGCTTCCTGGAGAGTTACTCTGGCAAAGGTTATGGAGTTTCAGACATATACTTGGATATAATATATGTAGCTGTGGGCTCTGCAAAACAGGAACGGAGATCAACATAACCAAAGCCATGGGGAAATTACTGTTGCAGAAGTAGCACAATTGTGACTGTTTTCTCTGGGATCCAAGCCTGCCTTCAAACTCCTTTATAATGACTTTCTCTATATAGTCTATAACTGCACAGTACTGACCCTGTTACTGGCAGCAGTCTGACAGAACCACATAGCTTTATTGTTTAGAATTTATTTTAATTTTTACTTTTTACATGGGAGAGGATGGACAGGCTTTCATCGATTTAGTGTTTAATGCATTTAATTTAGCCAAAAATGGGGGAGGACAGAAATGTAAACCAACGAAGGGGGTCACAGCCACTTTAGTTCAAAGGCAACTAAACTAAACTGTGCTTTGCTACAGAACTTTTATTTATGGACCTGTGTGTAGGTAGGGGTGTGTGTGTGTGATGTGCAGAGTATGTAAAGAAAACTGAAGTGCTCCAGTGAAAGCATTACAATCTGCAGTCCAGGTACAAAAATTAATGACATTTTATTTCTAGCTTCATTCCTGAGAAATGAGCTTTAGACCTGAGGCAGATTTGTGCTGTTAAATTGAAATGTGTGGCATTAAAAGGGGACTGTATTGGAATGCTGTGGTTAAAACTTTCTTGCCTAGAAATCACCAGCTTGGTGATTTGAAGAAGTCAGCTCTTGAAGGAGGATGTGGAAGGTAGTGGAGGAACTGAGACTGCCAAGATCATGTGCTGTGTCCTAGCACTGAGCAGGATTAAATGCCCCTTAAAGTGCTGTGGGTCTTGCAGTTATTTTCTGTAATAATGATTTTAACTAGGGAACTGCACTGGTATTAGTAACTAAGGGAAACATTTAGTTTAGATTAGATATACAGTCCACTTTATCCACTCAGGGATTTAACTTCAAAGCTAACTTGGGACCATGAATATTTCAATTATGAGTTGTTATTAAACTTCAATCAGTTTTCAAAAAGCAAACATAATATGTATATTTATAGTTAGGTGTGGGCTTTATATATTATGAGTGATATCAACAGCTAGCATAACTTTCTGTGGTATTATTGACGTTATTGGAATTACGCATATTTCTGTTAGCTAAGCATCCTGCATGTCAAGCTTCCTCTTAATGCTTTAAGCTTCAGTTTACCTGTTAAAGTAGAACTTATTTTGTTACTCCTTTACGTCTTCTATAAAGAGGTCCCTCCTACCATAAGAATCGTAGAAATGTCTACACTTTCAAGCCTTCCTTTTTTGTCATGAAAGCCCCATTTTCCCTTGTCTTATTATTAAATATTTTTTGACTTAGCACACCTATCACAAAGCACCTTTTTGTAGTTTTGTTTAGAGTGAGTGGAATGTAGAGTAGATAACAACTAGCTTGTTTGGATGAAATTTGAAAAACAAAACAATTTAGTTTCTTGTAAGTTTCTGCCTTCTGTGAGCACTGAACTTGTTGAATTCTGAGGGAGAAAAATGTGTATGACAAAGATTTTTTTGTTTGTTTATTTGAAGTTGCCCTGGAAAAATATTGAATTGTATATTAAATAGTATAATTTTCTTACTCTTTCGTTTCCATTCTCATAAGAAATAAAAATTCCACAAAAGGAGTGAGGAATCACTTCTACAGCCTTTTACTGTAAAATTCTGTTAGGCAGGTTGGTTTTGCCTCATTCTGAATCTGCTTCTGTAATTCAGTTCACCTGTTTGCTGAATATTCAAGTGACTTCCTAATGATGTTTCTTTAACATGAAAAGATGTGTAAAGCAAAGATGTAAAATCTGTTTCCTCTTAAAAGGTGAATGCTGTGGTTGGTTTTGTTTTTTTTTTTAATCCTAATTCTATGTGACACTTTCTTCAAACTCTTATCTAATTCATAAAACTTAATTAAGCTGTTTTTCTGTCCATATAAAGTCAGTATTCACATGTGGAGAAGGGTGACCTGTGTTAACTTCCTCAGATAAGGTTTCCTATTGTTTCAAGTCCATTTTCATATACTGAGGAGGAGCCAGATCCTGAACTGGCTGTAATCAGTGGCAAGGCTTTCAGATACTGTAGAACAGCAAGGACTTTCTACTCCAGGAGTAAAAATGAATAAAGTGTTCAGTTTGCTCGAAGTCAATAGCTGTTGAGGTGAAGATTACTTGCTGCCATTGTTTGGATGGTTTCTGTGACAGACACAAGAGGAAGTAGGTAGGATTTGCTGATGTTTAAAAGATGTAGTTGGCAAAGAAAACTTGGTATTGTCAACAGCACACTGAACTGTAATGCGATCTTGGTACAACTGGTTATAAACGGGGTTTACTCTGCACCAAACCAGTTTGCCTGGTGTCTTACTAATATAATCATGTTTTGTTTTGTTTTAATAGTATGTATTTGCACTGGTCTATTTTTTCTGAGTTTTCTTTTTCTTTTTTTTTTTNTGAAGATTACTTGCTGCCATTGTTTGGATGGTTTCTGTGACAGACACAAGAGGAAGTAGGTAGGATTTGCTGATGTTTAAAAGATGTAGTTGGCAAAGAAAACTTGGTATTGTCAACAGCACACTGAACTGTAATGCGATCTTGGTACAACTGGTTATAAACGGGGTTTACTCTGCACCAAACCAGTTTGCCTGGTGTCTTACTAATATAATCATGTTTTGTTTTGTTTTAATAGTATGTATTTGCACTGGTCTATTTTTTCTGAGTTTTCTTTTTCTTTTTTTTTTTCTTTTGCCCTGAAATGTCAGTTAAATATTTTAAATTCATGATAAATTCTACTTTTTGGCTTTTCATTTGTTACTGAATTTCTGTTAACGAGGATTTGTCTTGTGCTTCACCTTCTTGATCAGTTTCCTTCCTTCTCTTTCATTTTGTTCCTGTATTGTTTCCGAGATCATCACAGCCTGAAGTTAACACTGCCAAGGGGTAAATGTTAGTGTTAGACCACATATATTGACAGTAAATGGGAAGGGCTGGCTGTAAAATCCGTGCTCCTCCATGTCTGATTAAACTTTAAGATAGGAAAAATACGTTTTTTAGTAGAGATTTTGTCGCTGATCTTTCATGACCTTTATTCTTTTTCTTACCTCTTTTTTTGTTCCTCCAGGTTTAGCAAAGGAGCACTTTCAATGTAGATGCCAGGAGCCTTAAATTATTCAGGGATGTGCTTTTTAGATGCTCTGGCTTGCAATCTTTAAAAGCCTGTTAAAGAGAGATTCTTTACATAGGCTTCAGGTAGCTGTATTCTTCTGTCATTTTAACTAATGGTGTAGGATATTCCAAATGCAGTTTAAATGAGGAAAAGCTTTAATATTTATTTATATATTTGCAGCATAGAAAATAATGATTTTTTTTGCATTATCAGATGAAAAATTCTTTGGTTGTTTTATTTGCGTCCTCTTTCTTTCTGTGCTTTAAATTTCAAAAGCAATTTTCAGAATTAGAAGAGCATTTCCTCTTTGCTTAAGTATAGCAAGAGCTGGTGAGCAATTGACAGAGGTTAATTTTCACTAATTTTGACATATTTTGGAGAAAAAACCCCTACACAATTAAAGTAGAAAAAAAGCCAGAGTATTAGAAGTTCTTACAGGCCTACTGAAGTCAAAGTGAGATGTATTTACTGGATTTGTTTTTTGTTTTGATGCAGAATAGTTTAATTTTGCAGCTTCTAGAAAAAAATCTTAATGGACTAAAAAAAAAAATGACATTTTTTAATGTGATGATTCACTACATAGACAGCTGGTAGTCATGTCTTGGTAGTGCACAGTGTTCTAGAAATTGCAGTTTGGTAGCATTTTGGTTGCCTGGATGTGGCAAGTCGCACACTTCAGCATCTTTTTGAATCGTTTTTTTGTGGTTTGGGTTGTTTTGTTTGGGGGTTTTTTTTTTATTTGTGTTTGTTCGTTTATTCGCAAATTTCCCTTTATTTAAAGTCCGTGTGTCTGGAATCACCTTTTCAGTGAGTGTAGCTCTGCAAGTGTGGTGCTGCAGCAGGCAGTCCCACAAATATCCTACAAGGTTGTGCTACTTACTCTTGGTGCTGAACTATTCCCTGGTAGGGCTTTCTGCTGCAGCTGTGTTTTGTTTCTTGCCACTTGTCTTGAAACTGCTTCCTTCCATAGGTCAGATGTTGTCAAATACAGAGACATTTGCTTACTTCTTTTAGTGCATGCCCGACTGTGATGGATTCTTTCTTAAAGGCTGTGAGAGTCGGGGCTCTGTGGTTTGTTCCTGCCTTTAGCTTTGCATGACCTTGGGCATGTTGCTTAACATCTTTGTTTCTGGTTTGAAGTAGGTACAGAAATGCATGTATCACTCTGCTGTGAGATACACAGCTTTCTTAATGACCACTTATCTGGAGATCTCAAAAGCATTTTACAAAGACAGTCCAGTGCAATTGCTGTTGTAAGAGCTGGAGAGGTCAGACTGAGGAGTCGATGCTGACCACCTTATCTCCCTTCATAGTTGCCTTAGACAGCCTTGCTTCTTTCACTGTATCCCTGAGCACTTGTTTCTTTTGTTTAAAGCAGGACAGAAACTGTTACCACCTGTTAATTTTCTTTTTTCTTTTCTTTTCCTTTTTTTTTAAATATTTTTTTTTTTAATTCACATTCAAAAGAAATTAGGAATTGGTGTCTTTCGGAGAACTCATTTTGTGGCTCATTGCTGGGCATTAGCCTGTGCTAGTATAGACTTTTCTTCTTCTTCTTCTTCTTTCTTCTTCCTCTTCTTCTTCTAGAGGATTTTTGGAAATATTTAAATCTGCCATAGTTGCGACCTTTTCCATAATTGCAAGATTTAATTATTGAAGAAGTTTTACCAAGCGGCAGAGTATCAACTGTAATGCCTTTAACTTGTGATCTTATTAGTAGAGAATTTGTGGGTTTGCTTCGATTTTAATAAGAGTTTCTGTTTATTTGCTTTTCTGCTTGTATTTTCATACTAAATTTCCAGCTTTGAAGGTGCAAGGACCTAAGGTTCTCCTAAATTGCCGTAGTGGTAGTGGCTCACAGGTTACGTAAATCCTGGTGGTGACAGTAGCACTGTGAAATAAATTAGAAGACCCCATTGAGTACATAGCTCTTGATTTTTATATCTTTAAAACGGAAGCTTTCTTTCAGAGTGCCCAGCATGCTGTGATGTGAATTTTATTGCTAATGGAAAGGTACCTCTGGGCATCCGCAGAGACAGCAGACACCTTGTGCAGACGTGGTTTAACTGCACAGGACCACTCTGAACCTGATGGTCTCCAGCAGTCTGGGGCTTGGGGGAGCCCAGGCAGCTGGACAGGGCTCTTCTTGTGGGGTTTTGTCCCCCTGCCTTTCCACTGCCATGTCCCTGCTCAGCCAAGCTGAGTTAGTTTCCTTTCCTTAGAGCCCCATCCTTGTTTGCTGCTTTATTGCAGGTTAAAGGCTTGGGTTGCATGTGAAGGTTATCAGCTAATGAATAAACTTCAGTCATCCTGTCCTGTGATAAATCTGTCTCGTAGATCAAAGATGAAGCATGTAGACCTTTTTTCTTTCAAATGGTAATTTCTTAAGGCTGTCAGATCACTTCCTAAGGTCTGTTTACATAAAAACAAAAACATTAAACGTATTTTATTCAAAATGTTGAATTCTCAGTTTTGAAAAAATTCTGTGTCCTCTCTGAGGGAGCCTCCCCTCCTTCCTTCTGTGAAGGTCCCATCTGTGGAAATACAGGCAATCCTCGCATTGTAACTTGTGGTCATGATAGTTTTTTCTTAACACTACAGTTATTTCTGTTTTAAACCAGATAGCCGTTAAGCTAATTTCATCAGGAGTATGTGTATGTATTAGAACATAATTTCAGTTCCAGTTCTATTAAACAAAGCATGCATAAACTACTATTAGCTGTATTTTCACACAGAAACCAAGCAAAGCAGACTGAAGAGTCTTTGTGACTCTATTTTGATACAAAACTGTTACTCACCTAAAACTCCTTTCCGTGCAGTGTTTTTACAAAATGAGTTTTGTATTTCAAGGGCAGTCTAAATAAATGATTTGGAAATCTGTAAGTTCTGGAATGGTGTAAAATAAGGAGGCAGAGTCTGCAAGCTGAGTCCATCCATTTCTATTTATTACGTATGTTTCTTTTCATAAAATGTATTTGCAGTCTGTATAATTTTTTTTGTCTTTTTACTTCTGCTCTCTGCCTCAGCAACTGGAGATAGATATCAGGGTCTCCTACAGAGTGCTGTGAAGTTTTCAAGGGGTATAGCAGGTAAAAAAGGGAGGAGAGAGTCCCCCAGACATCAGTTGAGTCCTGAGGAGTGTGTGACACAGTTGTGTCATGTAGGACCAGTATCGGTAGCCCTCTGTAAGCATACAGGAGAAACAGCCCTTGTTTCAGGTTCTAAGTCCTTTTGTTTTGGTCCTGTGCATTTCAGTACTAGGAAGTAGTTACAGTGAAGCCATTCCGATAAATATGCATAAATGTTTATATTTATTAATTCTTTTGAGTTTTAGAAGTCATCAGTGTTTTTTCTAGGAATGATCTAGACCTAGTCTAAACTCATAAATGAAAAACTGATTACTTTATCAAGGCATGTGCTTGTCTTTTCCATAAGAAGGATTATTTTACTTTCACTTATTCTTCATTCTCCTGGTCTTCGATACGTTACTCTTACCTGTTCCTGGGTTATAGTCTGACCTTGATGAGGTGAATAGAAAAATGAACTGTCTTGGTAAAGGATATCTTTATTCTTACATATCTGTTTGTTCTGTAAACTGAGAATTTTGCATGTTAGAAAAGAGTGAATCATTAGCAGCTTTATTTCTAGTTGTCTTTTTTCCTGTGGCTGTTTATGAACTTACTCAGCAAATGTGGTTGCCAGTAAGTTAATGTAGTGAAATATTTTTTAGCAGTGACATTTACTGCCAAGTCCTGCAGTCACTGAATAGGAAGGTTACTGACTGGCCAGGTTTTAATCTTCAAATTTATATATATTATGAGTTGTCACGAAGGACATTTGAAAAATAACATGTGCGAAAACAATTCTCAGTCTTGCTAATTCGATCCTCTTTGCACAGAAGTTGTTTCCTTTCTGCTTATAATGTATGCCTTAAAAAGATAAACAGTTTAATTCTTTTTTAATTCTCTGTCTTCATGCTGAAACTGAATGCAGTGTTTCCTTATTAACCATCTGTTACTAAAATTTCGCATGACCAAAGCTCTAAGAGAAATAGAGGCAACAGGGACTTTTTAAAGTGTCGGTATTCAGTAAAGACAAAAAGTTTCAAGCATTTGGGATTAGAATTTGGGAGCTGGATTAATACAACTCTGTATACACAGTGTATACTCAATGCGTAAATACAAATATTCTCTGTGTGTGTGTATATATATACGCATACATGCATATAGGAAATACACCACGCAATTGTCAGTCTAACTGGATGCATATGTAAAATAATCATAAAACTTTAGGAACACTTGGCTTCAGAAAACATGTGCAGCAAGTGTATGGGTAATGTACGTTCAGTTGCGAGTCTCATATACAGTAAGAATGCTTTGAGTAGCAGCAGAAGCCTTAATATCTGTGCTGAGAACTAGCACCTGGTTGCAGGTGGTCAAAATTCCACTGGCTCCAGAAAGAGCACTTTGCTAAGAGTCTTTGAAAATCAGCCTACTTCAATATAGTCCTGACTTTATGTTCCCAGACATAACCACTTCTGACAATGGCTTCTTTGTTTCCTTGTTGAATCAGTGATAAAACTGAGCTGAATTTTACTGTTGACTTATTTCAATGGCCCACGCCTTTTCCACTGGAGACTGAAGTTTTGCAGTGTTTTTTGGTACTGAACTAAAGATTTAGATTTCAACCTTGCTTTAATGATCTGTAAACTAGATCTGTTAGAATTGCCTTACTGGTGAGCATTTGAGAAAATTGATCACAAGCATGAAGGACACATGTATTTAGAGGGGTGACAGTCTCTTTCTTCACACAAAGTAAACAAACATCCCATTATTTACCCTGAGTTAGTGTATACTAGTTTTATGAATAGATACATATTTTTATTGTTAAAGCAAAATCAAATTAAAAATCATCTCAAAATACAATTTTGTTCCTTTTTAGTGTCTTGAGATTTGCCAAAATAAAAACAGCTTGTAAATAATCCTTAAATTAGTTCTTTAATTCATGCTAGAGAGCACTCAGTGTGTAGTCCATTTCATTATTTATTGGCTTTTCATGCTTTTGCATATTCTTGAGTAACTATCTGACAGGCGTGATTATCCTTAAGAATAGTCTTCTATTATGATGCTCTTTTATTATGGGGATATTCCTATTTTTATAGGGACATAAACTGACACGTTGATTATGGATCTCTGAAGGTAGGCTCCTGAGACTGAGCTACTTTAAATTAGAATCAACCTTCTGACATCAATTGTTTTGGATTATGGCAGAACCAGCAATTAAATCCAGTTTCTTTCACATTTTGTCCAGGTGCAAGTACAAGATCAGTAGCCTTCTCATTTATAGCTGACTGTATATACTCTTTGCATGAGTACATCACAAAAGAACAACAAAGATAACTGTATTTATGTAACTTGAAATTTTTCCATAAGAGGGGAAATGAGGCAGAATCAGTTCCTGTTTGTTTTCTGCTGTGGGCATGTTTCCTAAATATTAAATTGATGATACCTTTAAAACAATAAATAGAAAAATACAAAATGGTTTATTTTAAAGTTTATTGTTACTTCTGGGAAAAAATGTTTGTTACCATTTCCAAAGTTTTCTTCATAAATCTGTTTCTGCAAAATCTATTAAAATCCAGACCCAAAACAGTCAAACTGCAGATCTACCTGAAGTGAAAAGTGTGTGTGTATGTGTAAAATACTATTTTGGGGATATTATTGGATATTTTAGTAATGGAAGTTACGTAGTGCTTAGCCATTACCTCTCACAATTTAAATTAAATTTTGGAAATTGCTGCAAATGGAAATCCTGTCCTCAGAAAAGCACACAGACCCTGATATAGTGGCCAGCTCTTCTCTTTGCATTTAACTTTATTGGTAATTCCCAGGTAGGAATACAATTTAAGTTTTCTCCCAGGCATGATTTTACATTAAGAACTTCCTCTTTAGCAGAATCTCTGAAGGTGAATTGCCTCTTCTTGCACCGTGCCTGGGAGCCTTTGGAGCCAGATGCATTATCAGTAACTAGGAACAAATGCCCCTGATCTCTTCTCAGGATTTTAACAAGGGCAGCAAATGCAGGTGAAGAGCAGCCCTGTTTTTCTGTGGAGTCGTGGAGGCTGCAGATCCAGTATAGAGGGATTAAAAATTCTTCAAATTTTTTTTTTCTTCTCTCCCTGTAATCATCTTCAGCTATCCACGTGTTTTAGTTCAATTGCTACAGAACCCAGCTGGTTTAATTTTATTAGGTTACTGCTTCCTCCTCCAGAGAGCCTTAAGCCTCTGTTTATTTTGGGGGCAGGGAGAGCTTTTCGTCCTGCCTCACCTGCTCTCCTCAGACATCAAAGTGAGCCAGTTTGCTCCTCCTAGCTTAATCCTCCCCTTCTCCCTCCCACCAATATTCGGCAGATTTCCTTGTATTCTTCTCAGTTATCCAGTGTCCATGGTGTTTGTCAGCAGGTTCACTTTTGCCCTGGAGGCACTTGCTAGGAGGCAGAGACCCTCTGGCAGCACTTTCTGCTCGACTGCTTGCAGCTGTGAGTCTCCTAGAGCCGGACAGGTAAACTGTCTGGAAAGGAAGGAGAGCACTGCAGGAGGGGAACATAAATCGGAATAAAACAGTGCCTGTGACAGCATTTCTCTGAGATTGCTGCTTTTGGAGGCTAAGAAACTGTGTTCATAACTGCAGTTCCCGCTGCCTGAAAATCCCTTCTACACAATTCTTAACTGGAAAATGAAAATCTATAGGGGGTAGAGGCAAACAGGGATGAGCTGACCAAAGTGGTGCCAAAATGTTCCTTTGCTTGGGGGTAGAAGAGTAGAGACAGTCTTCTAATACCGTGTGGCAGTTCAGCCAGTTAGCAACTGCCCAAATACAGTGTAAATTTAGGACAAAGGACCTATAGTGCCCTAACTAGGTGTTTACTAGCAGCCTCTATAAAAGTTTGCCTTGGAATTCCTCTATCTTTGGGTTTAGCGAGTTATCTTTATTGATATTTGCTTAAAGTTACTCCCTCTACCCCCCACTCAGGTGGGTGTTACCGTTTTGGGTGTGCTTTTTAGTTTTTGCTATCCTGAATATACTCATCGAATATACTATGCAATTTTCAACTGGCATGGTCCTTTCAAATGAAAAGCCAAGTGGCTACAAATATCTGAATTATCTCAGTGGTGCCTTCAGCACTTCCAGTGTCAGCTGCAGGTGTACCCTCAGTAATTCTAATGAGCATTTCAGAAACTGCAACTGCAGAGTCAAGCAAATCAGGGATATCTTGCACTAAAAATGGGATTTATAGCAGTTAACCAATTACTAAGCTGTATGGGTGCAACTTCTAATATTGTGCTTCCTCTCCCACACTGATTGGGAACCCCTCCACCTCTCAGGGAGGCTGCATCTGTCATGGCAGGGGTGTCTTGGGTTAGCTGCCCAGAAATAGCTATACTGGCAAAATTTTTTAGTGTCTTAGAGCACAAGCTTTAGAAAAAAACATTTCAGTTAAAAAATGACATTTATTTTGTTTTGTGAAGAAATATCCAGAAGAATTTTTTTGGCGGAAGGGGCAGGACCATTATATTGAGTTGTCAAATAAGTTGTCCTGTGGGGAGATGGCATATGCCTGCATTATAGCGAAGATTTTGTTGGTCACCTTTTCCCCGTGTACAAATGCCCTCATATAAGCCTGCTTGATGGATACTGATGCAACTTTGGTATGCTATAAGTACAGTGAGCTCTTCTCCATTTTCTATTTCAACCGCTTTTTTTGGCCTCAGGTGCTGTTCTCAAAGACTTCGTGTTAATGCCAGATCATAGTAAGGATAGGGAAAAATTACGGTGACTATGTAGAATGAACATAATCTAGAGATGGACAGGTGATTCAATTATTTTAAATTGATTTTCAGCAATACTTTTTTTGTCTTTTAGTCATTAATCTGTAATGCTTTTTGCTTAAAAAGTTAGGGAAGAAAAAAGCATATCTTACTCCAAAGCAACAGCAAGTTATTTTAGCAAACAGTTTTTGCTGTTGATGGATACATGACTGTAGATCTCAATGTCCAGAATTTCCCAATATCAATTGTAGGAAAATGTGCTGTTGTTTTCCATCTTGAAGCTCCATGGTAGTAAACAAGAGTAAATTCCAGCTTTTGCTGCAGTTCATTTTTACCTGCTTTCTTCTATTTCCTAATTCAAATTCAAAATCACCTTATTTTTTTTTAGTCTTGTGCCGTGTCATCTGAGAACAGTCCATGTAGACTTTGAGGACAAAATCCCACAATTTTGGGCTCTTTTTTATTCTTCACCTCCCCCCCATCCCTTCCCACCCCCTGAGGATTGTAAAGACTATACTATTATGTAGCATTTGTGTGATGCAGTATTCAAGTAGATCATTAATTGACATGCACAGTATTGTAAGCTTTAGTCTGAAAGAGAAAATAAGCAATTTGCTTCATTTTGCAGCATGAGTTCTAACTGTTATTAAAGTGCATTTGTATTGCATATTTTCCAGTAAAGGTGGCAGATTACTTCAAAGCTGGTATTTTCTTTTTGTTAAACAAGGTTCTCAAATAGATCCATCTTGCCCACGTATTCTATTCTTGCCAGTTGGCTTTGAAAGCTGGTGCTTGGGCTCATCGTTCAGAACTAGCTTCCAAAAAATGAGGTCCCATGCTGTTTCTATCTTTTGAGCTGGTAGGGGCTGGAAGAATCTGATCTGAAGCCAAGGCGAAGACTGCATTAATGGAATCATATATAGGGGATTTGCCAAGTACTGCCCAGTCATGAAGTTCCACTTTCTGGGAAAGAGCTCTGAGACAAGGGGTGGCAGAGCATTCTCCCTGGTAAGGTTTATCCAGAGATTACCTTCTCTGTATTTAGAGTCAGGCTACCACATAAGAAAGAACTAGGTTTTTATTGAACGCATTTTCACACGTTTACAGGTTGTTACTTTCTTCTGCATGCTGCTTCCCCATTTTCTCCCCAGTTATACATACTCTTTGAAGAGGAAAAAGCTTTCTGCTCTTTATTACAGTATTACACCATATTTTAACCATATGCAGTGTATCATTGCAGAGGCATGCTTGCACATTCTGTATGATTACTTTCAATGCAGACTGTTTCAGGTGAGTGGTCACTACTCAGTGAGTCTAAATGGAGCCCAGTTGTCTTTAGGTCTGAATTCTGCATCTTGAGGGAGTTCTAGTTTTCTGGATGCAACGATAAAATGGAGAATAATACCAAGATCATGTACGTCTTCAAAAATGTACTTGACAGGAATGCTTAGATTTCCCCCATTCCCACTCTCCCTTCCCTTTCTAGCAGCTTTCATTTGTTAGGTAGTGAAAGTTCAGGTCTCTTGTCTATGTTGAGTTTTTCTATGAACTGCCAGGATAGTCTCTTAAACCACAGTGATGATATATATCTGTGTGTCAGATATCCAATTTGTCACCAGCTTCTTTCAATATCTGGCAGAGAGCAGGACCTAAATGAAATCCAGTTGACTGGAGCTCAGCTAAGATCTGATAGAGGTGACTTTGATAGATAAACGGTTGAAGAACTTGGTGGAGTCTGTGTAGATGTAATCTGTTCAGCCACTTCTAAATCAGTCCCCAATCTTCAAGTCTTGTTCATTTTTGCAACGGTTTCAGTGGTCAGAAACAAAAGGGGTTTTTGTCAGGGTTTTGCAAGGGATTGCCTAGGGTGAAGAGAGTTGCAGGTCTTGCCTCAGTCATCCATGCTTGCAGTCACTTCTGCCTTCAGCTGTAGCAGTCTTCTGTATTTATAGGCTTTTAATTAAAAATCTTTGGGAACAGTTTAGCTGAAAAGACCTGATTACCAGCCTTTACTGTCTTTCCATCCTACTAGCTCTTTTCATCTGTCACCTCTCTAACCTGATGTTTTTATCTCAATTTTTGTTAGTATACTAGGCTGCATGCCGCATTCGGCTGCAGCACAGTAACCTCCAGAGTAGGAATGAAGGGTCAGCCATGTCAAGTACCTGCGTCTGTTAAATTAGCCTGAACATCCCAAAGTTACCAGTAAAATTTCTTGTCATAATATACAGTAGAATGAAATTGAAAGAGCACCCTGCTTTGGCATCCCAGTGTCTTTAATCTGATGCTTATTAAAGGATTTGTTGAAATTCAGAGTGCAGCTGTCTACAAAGGTCTTAAGCTTAAATCCTAATGATCTAGAAATAAAGAATCAATAAATACCCTCCAGAATGCAGAAGGCTATTGTTTCATGAGTTAAATGCACATTTTTGAAACCTCTTCAGAAAATTATATGTAAAGCCTGGCATTCCCATCTAGAAGGCTATAGAGGAAGTATTTAGTTTTATAGCTCATTGCATCAAATATGCAAATACCTATACTGAATGTATGGTTCCAATGTTAAGTGACTATTGCAAAAATAGAGCATTTCAGACCTCATGTAAACCCACAGTGTTGTGTTTGGATTTCTTAAAAATGTCTGCTGATAAGAGCACCTAGTTCATTACTATCACCTAAAGAAGTAACTAGCATTTTATGCTCTTTGACGAACCATTCAATAAACGGTTTGTTTGAAAGCTGATTTTTTTTTTTTATTAATGCCCACCTGTTGTACTTACAGCATAAATAATTTGTTTGAATCATCAGGTGAGTGCTGTTAAGTTATAGTGAGCGAGGAAAATGGCAAAAACACAAATTAGGGTCCCTGTCCTTAAGTGTATTTCAGTTTGCATTTTGATAGCAGTTTAGAAATGTTATCGCCTGTTTTGTCACAGACATAATTCACATCTTTCTTCAGGCACTGTAAACAAGAGAAATGGTTTAATGGCTCCATAAAAGGCACTCTGTGCTGATAGCTGAGATTAGACCCTTTAGTAATGGATTTTTGTGTGTTGGGGGAAGGGGAAGGCTTGGCAGAGGTAAATGTACTGGAAAAGAATCTTGGTGAGACTGATGTATCTGAAGTGCCTGCTACATTTCTGTGTGTATCGAGAGATAGATTTAAAGTGTGACAGTGTTGGCTTTATCAGTACAGGGGCCTTCTCTTCTTGTATTTGAAATTTTACCGAGTATTATCTTGGGTCACCTCAGTCTGTCTAGTACCTGGAGTTGCAGTGGTATTAACTTAAGTATTTTTGCATCTTCCATCTTTTCATCTTGCTGTTGAGTCAAGTACCCTGTATTCAAATGTATTTAAGAAATCTCTCAAAACTTACATAGCATATTAACAGTTTTGCCTCAATCAATGGTGAAAGTTAGTGAGTTTATTTACAAAATGGGTTTAGAGGGTACTTGAAGAGCATAAATATGAAAAGCAGTTCAGAAACAGCATGTTTAGGCCATGACTTACTGTTACTTTCTTTTCTCTGCAGGTCCCCAAAGTCCTCAAACTTAATATATGTGAATGTAGTATTACTTAGGAGACATCGGAGTTCAGTAGCACAAACAAGGTGTGGTATAAAATCAACTGCTGTCAATTGATTTTATACTACGTAGTAAACGTTCTTGACCTACAAGTTTTGATAATAGGACATCTTTGTCTCTTTGGTCAGTGGAGTCAAGATTGCCTGCCATTAGCCAATGTCATTGAATTGCCAGTAATATTTCATGGCTTTTAAAAATATGTTTAAAAGCGTTCTTCTTCAGAAAATAAAATAAGATTTTGTTTTGTGTTCTGGCTAGGAATCTGAAGCTTGGAAGTTATAAAATTATTTCTTGTTCAGAGGAGAAATGACTTGCCATTTCACAGAACATATTCCTCATTTCTTCTTCATCTTGAATAATCATCTCTTGAATTGAAAAATATTTTGAGGCATTGCTTAGTGCAGTGCATTTCTGGGGCTTTCTCAAAAGAAGTAGATTCAGGTCTGTCTGTACAGAGGTGGAAATTTCCTATTTCTCATCCTGGAAAGTATACATTTCAGACTCCTCTGAGACGAACTCATTCCTTCTTTAATTCCAGAATTCTTAATAAAATTGTTCTTCATTTGTGTCTTAAACTGGGTACTATTATGAGCAAATGTTTGGGGATCAGGCTGTTGACAGATAGCAAAGAAGAACAGCACTTCCGAAGGAAGGATAGCAGGTTTCACCATGTGTTTTTGCATGTTACATGTGAGTTTACTTTGTGATGAGATCATTATTGCTTTGTATAAAATCTAGGTCTGTACAGCAGTACATTATGTATAATATGCAAGCCCTTTTCCTCTGTAGATATAAATAGATATATTTATGCACAGAGGATATGCATATTATACCTTCATCAATTTGCTAAAGATGGTAGCAGTCCTTCTCCTTGCCTTTTATCTGTGTGTTTGCTTCAGAGGAGCTCCAGACAGGGTCGGTGGGGTGAGTTCTTTCTGATACTGATAAGCCTGACTTCGTGCAGTAGTTGGGATGAGGTGTTGAAGCCATCCATCTAAATACACGTTGTAAGATTGTTTGCCTTTCAAGTTCGGAGGTGGTTATCTGTACG
The DNA here is from genome assembly GCA_013400975.1 of Atrichornis clamosus. Lineage (NCBI taxonomy): Eukaryota > Metazoa > Chordata > Aves > Passeriformes > Menuridae > Atrichornis > Atrichornis clamosus. Next base: position 30,758 of record WBMZ01009052.1, read on the forward strand.
TAATCACTCGGGATGAAATCTTGGCCCTTGGTCACTTCTTAATAAGATCGTTATTAAGGCAGAGAGCCTGTTACTTTAATAGGGTTGAGACTCTGTTCAGGGGTTAAGTAAAATGAATTTACCATCAGGAAGAAAGAAGTGGTGAGAAGCTGGTTGTTTAAAATGTCATTTTGTTAATTTGAATGTGTTGGTAGCTTGGTATGCTGCACTAAAATTAGATTGTATAAATAAGCAACCCTGCTCTCAAAAGAAAGAGGATTGAAATCATAATATAAAATCCAGTTTAGCAAAACTGTGTATGTTTAAATTCTCTTCTAATAGATGCACTCTAGAATGAGTGTCACACTAAAACAAAAAGTGACGGGTGGAGGGTTTCAGTGATGAGAACTGCTTTGAACGTTTGGAATTTTATTATTAAAATAAGTCTGTCTTCTTCAACCACACTTAATATATAGTGTTTGAAAGAGCAAAGAAAGCCCCTCAAAAATGCAGTATTTTTATCAGGCTATCTTTTTTCCTTTCTGCCTCTGAAAGTGTACACTTAAGGAGTTACAGATAAAGCTTAGCATTGTGACTGTGTCAGGGGACTGCCCGAGGAAGGCTTTAAATTTTACAGCTACATTATCTTTCTGGCTGTAGTTAAGATAAAGATCTAATATAAAATCACTTTGGACTGTAATGCTTTCCCTAAATGAAGTGAAGGTGTTAACCTACTTGATTTGATACACTTTACCCTAGCTTATAAAGCTGGGAGGAAGGTGAGGTAAACTTTAATTAAAACTACAGCACAGATGCCTTCTAGCACTGTGCCCTGTACCTTACTAGGACTGTACAGTAAGCAAAATAAAACGTACCTCGCAGTTGAGGCAGCAGGCTGGAGCCGTGTTCAGTGAAAGTAATTTAATTAGTGTTGATCATGACTCCAGATGATGGTGATTTGATAAGGAATAATTTAGTACTTAACAGCCTTTTACATGCACCAACTCCATGTGGGAAGGTAAAGCAAATTGCACAAAATGAATGTGCTGCTTTCACTTGTGCCTGTGCCAGTGAGCTGGAAAACTGCCTGTTAGCAGACGTTCAGGCTCTCAGCACTGTGATGAAATACCCAGCCAGTTCTCCGCACAGGGCTGTAGTGTGGGAGTCTCTGTACTCCCGTTATTTAAAAATAAATAAGGGAAGTAATTTTTCATAACAGATTAACTCCGAGGAAGTAGCAAAGTAAGAATAAAAAAAAAACAGAGCCGCATGTGACCTTTGTGCAAATTTGTGATAGTGGCTTTTAAAAAGTCTTGTTGCAGTTGTATTTTAAGTTTCTGATTCAAGTTAGAGAGATTGCCTACCTGTGCATTGGAGCCACTGTCCCATAGTTGTGGGGCCCATTGTATGCATTAAATGTGTAGTGTGCACCATTTGACCAAGACGTGCAAAGGTAGGCAATCTCAGTAAAAGTTCACTAGCAACTTCCTGAAACAAACTACTGGATGTCAGCCTGCTTTACGATTACCTTGGAAAGCTGACTGGTCTGTATTTTACCATATTATTAAATTTGAGAATCTTTTTTCAAGAAGTTCATGTGGTCTTTTTTTTTAGTGCAAGTTCAGACAGTTTTATTCAGGAGGAATTATTTTTTTCTTGTGACATTCACACTTTCCATCTCTGTTTCCTAAGCTGCTGTGCTGTGCATATGCATTTGTGTACGTGTTTTATTTGTCTGCTTCTCCTTTCTAGGCTTTCCATGTAACTGACTGTTATCCACCAAATATAGTAGCTGAATAGCAGTTTTAGAGATAATTTTGTGAGTTTTGTGAAAATATGTGGCAAAATAGACATTGCAGATGTCTCAACTGAAAGACAGTAGTAGAAGCTGTCATGTAATAGGGTACAAGAGCATCTATTTGTGAAAGAGTTCTGTGAACATTGCTCAGTCATGAGAAAACCCATGGCAGAAGTCTGGAATCCAGACCTTACTCACACATGCCGGAGTTTATTGGTTCTGATGCTCCCTTAGCGTTTCATTTATCTCCCCACTGGACATAGGTGTGTGCATGTGGTTGCATTAGTATCAGAAAATATATAGTTTGTAACAAGTTGTCTTTCCGAAGTTCAGGTGCAAGAGAAAGGGCAAGATGCTACTTGATAGTATATGATAATGGCCTGATTTTGTGCTGAGATTCTCCAACAGGAACTGCTGCATGAATGTGGATTTTCATGGAGACTCAAGTGTCTGTATCAGGCTGGAATGTGATGTTCATATATGGGGTTTTGGTGACAACATCAAAAATCATTGCTAAAATTACCTCTGAATTATAGGCATCTCATAGTTCAAAAATGTATTTACAACCTCATTTTATTCAAAACTTGACAGGTGTGTTTTCAAGCTGTTACATACCTGTCTATTAGTGCTTTGTCCTCCTAGCCACTTACTTAAGTTTGTCAGTGTCAGGTGAACTTTGAATTTTCTTCTGCTTTAGTTTTGGTTAAGGTTGGATATGAGATAAGGGAAGTTGTCTGGCTTAAACTAATTTGCTGCTTAACCTTGTCTTTACCTTTGGCCTTTTTCTTAATACAGACCAACTTGTGCTTCTAATTTATGTTGCATTTCTGTCACACCCCCTCTGGGGGGTTTTTTAGCTTTTAAAAAGTATGTTGGTTTTTTGGGGTTTTTTTTCAGTTTGTGTCTCTATCACATTTACTGTTGACTTTGGTGAGGCCAGGATTTTTATCTTGTCTATTTTTAAGAAAAACTACTTAAGCCATTTCTTCTGAATTTTTTTCAGATGTTACTTACAGTTAAAGGCTCATGTAATCATCCAGTTTCAAGAGTTTCACTGCAAATTTTCAAGCATTCTGTGGGACTAAAACATTACTGATTATTTACTTGAGGCTAATATATGAGAAATATATTTTGGAGTCATTTGTGTGGCACTCTTTGAAGTGGACTACTATTGCATTTATAGCTAAAAGCTACCTCATTGATATTACTTAGAAACATTTGGTGCCTGGGAAGTATTTTGCCTCTGATAACATTTGCAGTAGTTAAGCCAAATATAAGTGGGCTGTTATTTTCCTGCTAATGAGATGGGATGCTAGCCATCATTCTATTAAACAATAGAAGTGATAATAGCCAATGCGAAGGATCTCTGGTGTCTATTTTTCAGTTGACACCCAAAGAAATACTTGAAATATTTATTTCCTATATTGTTTTTATTATTAAAATGGTTTAATTAATCATGTGTTTAATTAGCAGTGTCTAGCTTACTTGGGAAAGCTAATTGTTAATATTATACTTGGGTTTTAATTGCATTTTCTTTCTCTTTCCAGTGGCTTTTCACGGTCTCCCTGTGAAAATCAAGAAGGAACCCCATAGCCCATGTTCGGAACTTGGCTCCGCTTGCAGTCAAGAGCAACCATTCAAGTTCAGTTATGGGGAAAAGTGCCTGTACAATGTCAGGTAAAGCAATCAGGAGCATGTTTGTAGTGAAAACTGATTTAAATGAGGACAGACTCAAGAGTAATAAAACCATAATAGAGATCTTACAAAAGTTACCTCTTCAGCAGATAACAGACTGATGAGATAATGCATTTAGCTGATGAACACTGATGGATTTGTTTACAGTTGTATCAAACACTTACATAATCATTTTAAGCAGTGTTTTTCATCAAAATGCATGTTCTCCATTCCTCCTCCATGGGAGATAGCCAGAGTATAAAAACCCAGGGTGCAAGTGTGAAATAGATGGAAGGAGTGTATTGTTTTTTGTGAGCTGTGTTGAAAGTACTTTCAAAATGCATTATGCACATTAGGAAAGAGAGATCTGTGTAATAGGCAAGAGATTGGCAGGTCTGAGCAACACATTATGTATTTGACAAGTTTTGCATGTTGTATGTGTGTGTTTATAGGTGATTATCTTTTAAAACTGTGTTTCATTAGGCTTTGGATCTTTGGTACTTACTCAAAAGCAAGTTGTCTTCTCTTTATAGGCATAGATAATAAAAGCTTTATTTAGTTGTGGGTAGTTGAGGGGCTTGATACCTCTTCATTCTTTATTGACTTTCTTTGGGTTGCATTTACATGTCACTCCTTCCTTTAGTGTCATTAGTGAAGGATTTGTTATTGACATTTCAGTCTTTTTTAGAAACTTTGATCTAGCTTGTGAGTTTTGATTCTCATCAATGTATTACAAAACCTGCTAGCGCTTAAAGCATTAACATTTAACTTTTTGGATGTGAAAAGGGGAAAAAAAAGAAAAATACTGACACCTTTGCCAGTCATAAGGAGTGATTTTGGTTTCAAAAGTCAGATGAATCCATTGATGGATCTGATGGGGACCTGACATAGGAAAGTATGCAAGTTTGTGCTTACTGTATGCCTAATGTCTGCATTTCTCCTGGTTAGAAAGAGGAATGATCAACATGTTCGCAAGGCCTTCCCTGATTTAAGACACCTTTGAAAAGAGCACCTGTGTATTTGTAGGACCAGCACTTTATTTTTGAGAGAGAGGGGTTAAAAAAACCTGTCAGGAGAGGCTGCTATCATCCTAGTGTGGGTAGCTAAGCCAACATACCATTGTTTTTCTGGGTCAGATCCCTTCCCTCTAGCTGTATTGTTTTACTGTCTCATTTTGTGGTTTGTGCAAAAGAAAAAGAGTCTTGACAGACACTGTCCTCTCTTTGTGCTCTAGTCCAGGTACTTCTACTTTTATGTATTTTGTATACCTCCTGTTAGAACATGACTGTAAGTCCTTTAAAAATACATTTCTTTGCTGCAGAGAAGAAAATGCTGTGCTGAATCACTTGCCTCTAACATGACTTGTTCTGTGCTCTTCTCAGTGTCAAGTAGAGAATTCTTCTGCCCCAAACTGGTTAATAAGTTAACTTAATCAAAAGCTTTTAAATGTGACACTTGTGGTGATTTTTCTCTGGATGTAGATGATATGTTTTGTTTTGGTTTGGTTTTTTTCTTGTTATTACTTTTTTCTTTCTTCAGAAAATATAATCTGACTAGCTTTTCCCTTGTCTTACTAATAGTGCCTATGAACAGAAACCACAAGTGGGAATGAGGCCCTCCAACCCACCGACGCCATCCAGCACTCCTGTGTCACCACTGCACCATGCCTCCCCAAACTCCGCTCAGACTCCTAAACCTGACCGGGTTTTCCCTACCCATCTCCCTCCATCGCAGTCCATTCAAGACAACAGCTTCCCTATGGATCACAGGTAAAACACAAAACATGTGAGGGACCCATGCAGAAGGTGTTTCAGTTGAGGCTATAATTCTCTTAAATAGGGTAGTACTGGCTTCCTGCCCACAACTATTCCCTTTTAGGTTGGGGGACCAAGGTGAAAACCAGCAAGGTTCGTAGTGTCAGAAATATGTATGTTTAGGAAAAGCTCTTGGCTCGGTGTAGAAGTTCACATTGTCAGTGACAGAATTGTAATTAACTGCTGCTTCTGCCTTCTAGAGGTGATTACAGGGTGCTGGATAATCTCATCTAGGCTCCCTTTCCAGTGAAAGGTTGGACCCGGTAGTCTTTCAGGGTCCCTTCCAACCTGGGCTATTCTATGGTTCTGGGGTATTTACTTGAGGCTAGAAAGCCCTATGAGGTTATGAAGTCACTAGCAAGCATGTTCCTGACTATAAATATCTGGCCTCTTTCTAAGCAGTTCACCTACCTAAGAGATAAGTGACCACATTACAGTGTTCCTACTTCAGAATATTCTCTGGAACGATCGATCATTTTTCCAAACCCTTTTGTAGTATAGCATTTCAAACAAACTAAGATGCCAACATAAACTGTGCTTAAATAACATTAGTCTGAGTAAAAGCCACAACAACTAGAGACTAGAATTAAAGTTTAAACTGTCCTTAAGTCACCCTGTTTGATACGTTAGAAATCCCCAGACAACTATCTTTCTTAGTCCAGCTTTGCAACAGATTTGCTTAGTGGATTTCCCTGTTTTTTCAGTCCAGATACTTGTTTGTGGAATTCTATTTGTCCTAACCTTTATTGCATGGACCTGTTTTAGTATGCTGTGTTGCGATTGCTCTTGAACATTTAAAATTCCAAGGGTGTGTAAAGAGATGTATGTTCAGAAACTTGACTTACCTCCTTAACCATTATCAAATTAAGAAAGACCTGAAAAGAAAAACAGTTGTTGGGAGTGTGGTTTGCATGGTTCTGCTCTAATAAGGGCTATTGTCTCTAGGGGTTTGTGCAGATCACTTCTGAAGGAGATTGCTAAGGTTAATATTGCTGGTTTGTGCGCTGCTGAGATAGCTTTCAATACCACCCAAGGTTCTCTACAAGCCCTTCTGGCAGTGAAGAAACACTGAATTGGCCCCTTCAGCTGCCATAGTCCCCATTTCCTCCTGAGCCGTGGACTGTGGTCTAACCACACAGGCCCCCAGTGAAGCCAGGCAGTGGTTTGGATTACAGGATGGTGTATAAATGTGTTTCTGTATATACACCAAAGTCAAGCTGTCAAGAGACTGAAATCAACAGAAGCTAAATGGCTTATGTGCAGAGAGCAGTAGTAAGATTTTTCAGGCGAAAAAAAATCTTTTGTTTTAAAGCAACTTGTAATGAGAGTACTGAGCCTGTATGTCAGCCCTAATTTGAGTATTTGCAGAGTTTTGCATGCACCTTAGTATAGTTTTTGTACTCAGAACACTTGCTCTGCACAAGCTTTGTAGGCTCTTTACATGATTTATGCTCCCTCCTCATCCTGTCTTTGATATTCGTGTTCTTTAGGGCATTTTGCACTAATGCTTCCCTTCCATAAAAGAACATCATGCCTTCTAGTGAAGTCCAAAATAGCTGACTCAAGCAAAAGAAAATACCGTTTTTCTCCTTTTTTAAAGAAAGGTATTGCATTGTAGTGGAAGATATTTTTTCCCCATTTTCTTATTTCTTCTGGATCTTGTGTATGAAGCAAACACGTACTTCACATTTTTGTGAAATTCAGATATTCCTGATTTATAAGGTGGCATGCTACTAAAACGAGTGTATTCAGAAAATGTCATTTAAACAAATGATCTACCTGTGTGAGTTCATACGTGAATCTGTAACTCAAGGCACAATTCTTTGGAACGTGCATTGGTGGCCTAAGATAGCATTAGTATCTAGTACATACAGCCCATACATCTTCATACAGGGCATGAGTAAATGAACGATAAGTGGTCCTAACAAGTACCGACAGGAAACAAATCCACTTGTATAAACAAATGGCTTGATTCCATACAAAGCTTCCAGTACAACAAGTATTATTAACTTCCTTTGAGGCTTTGTGAGTGAGCCTGTTTCTTATTTTATCTTCAAGTTGCAATTTTCTGATTCACTCCTTGACAGTTCTTAATGATAATTTCTGCTTCTTTTTTTGGCTAATGAAAGAAGGAAAAGAGGGAAATGAATGCAGTGCCAGTCAGCCTAACTGTTTCATAATACATTTGAGTTTCTAAGTTTATTTTCTGCAGGTGTAGGTGGAATTGCAAAGCCCAGTGTTACAGTGCAGTTACTCTTTCTACTGCAAAAATTATAGTATTTACAGCAGCATGAAAAAAATTCATTTTGTCTCCACTACTACATTGTAATAGTTTCTGTCTCTGTAATTTCCACAGTATTTGTAATTATGCTATGATAGTAAATATTTGTCAGAACAAGTTACAGTGGTATTTTGACAGTAATATAGTTTAAATAGTTTTAGAGACGTGCTACCTATGAGTTGATAGTCAAGGGTTGTGTTGCTTGTGCAGTCAAACCCCTGCATTGTTCTTCACTCACACAGTTTTCTCCAAGAGAAAGTATTTTGCTTGCATCAATCAAAGTTGGTTCAGATCCAAAGTACAGGAGGCTCAAAAATGTTTAGGTCTTCATTTTTTTAGTGTGACAGTAAGAAACTACCAGAAAAAGGCACACGCTACTTTTTCTTTCTCTCTTTTTTAAAAAAAAATTGTATCTAGTTTATAATAAGTGATAACAGGACTACTAAGCAGTTTGTTGCAAGAACGTTGCATCTGTTGTTGCTTAGTGTGGACACAGTATTACTGCTGTGGTGGTTACTACTGAGGTAATCTGCAGGAGATGACTGGAAGGCTTCATGCAGTTCATCAGGGCACAGCTGGAAAATAGCATCCTTGTATTCTTCTGTATGCTTTTGAACCTGCAGATATCCAAGTAATTACATTCGGGCCTTTAAGTTCAGGTGGATAGGTTTTATGGAAGAAAACACAAGCATAGGTTCTTGTGAGTAGCATTGCATGTAAATCAAGTTAATTTAAAACTGGATTCTCATATTTTTTGCCTACTGCACAGCATTTGAGAGTAGCAAATGGCAGTGTGGCTTGTATGGGTTACTACTTTCATGTAGAAATGACTAAGATGAAAAGTTAAGGCAGGAAAGTAATTATCAGCAAAGATGTGTACCCTCTCCTTTTACTGGGGTGCTGACATTCTGTTACAGCTGAAATGCAGTGCCATCCTTGTGAGTAGATCTCTCATGGCACTACCCCCAAGAGAATAGAACAGTGGACTTCTACCCTGGAATGTTTCCAAATGTTAGAGCAGACAATACTCTATTCCAAATGTGTTTATTGTGGTCAGAATGGTTTCCGTGTAACAGTAAGATGGGTAAGAGTAAATTAGAGTACAGGCAATATGTTGCTAATACTTGTGAAAGAGCAGAGAACTCTACCTACGCCTCCTTCAAGTTACTGTGGTAGAATGTCAGTCTTTCTACTGTTTTGAAGCTGGTGCATTTCCTGTTTGCCTCTTCAGCTGACAGAAGATATTGAAAGCAAAGAGGATGTGGTGGGATTTTTTTTCTGTGCTTGTTGCTGTTCTACAATGCAAGTGATCTTGATGGGAGCACTTGGCATGATCATAAGCAAAATGTTTGTCACTGGTAAAGTGGTACAGCCACTAATAATGACTTGTGAAGACCTTTGGGAAATGGAATGTAGCTCAAGTCCTTTACATGACCTCTCTAACTTGTGTCCTAGATTTCGTCGCCAGCTCTCTGAACCTTGCAATTCTTTCCCACCTTTGCCTGCAATGCCAAGGGAAGGACGTCCAATATATCAGCGCCAGATGTCTGAACCAAACATCCCTTTCCCACCTCAAGGTTTTAAGCAGGAGTACCACGATCCAGTTTATGAACACAACGCTATGGTTGGCAGTGCAGCCAGTCAAAATTTCCCCCCTCCTCTGATGATTAAACAGGAACCTAGGGATTTTGCATATGATTCAGGTAGGTGAGACTCTACTTTAGTTCTGCACTGCAAAGGAACAAATGAGTCCAAGCCAGTGCTATTGATGTTTTGATCGTATGAATTGAAACTTGCTCTTTTGATGCTTAAGTCTCACAAATTATGTCTAAGATAGCTTAAAAAGTGCTAAGATTGCGACATAGTACAGTGTGACTCATGCCACCGTTGCTTGCTCTTTAAAGGTTTTCATTTTCCAGAACTCTCTGTCCAGAAAGTGCACAGGTTAAAGAAGCCGTGGAAGAAAGTCATGGGTGCAAAATCAAGCGTTGTTAAGAGGGAACTTGTTCTGTACGATCTCATCTCTGACCTCTGAATTTGTGTGCTCCATTTTATGAGTTCTTCCATTTGTCTGCCAGAAACAGAGAACTCTTTCTCCTCTTGCTTGCATTACTTTAAATCAGGAGTAACTCCACTGAAGTGGAGTTTATACAGCTATAAAACCGATGAGGGAGAAGAATTGGCCAAATTGGTGTCAGCTTCTCAGTTTGTGCATACTGCTGTGTTTTGTGGAGGTACATAATCTGTGATGCCAGGTTGCTGATGTAGAGAATACGCCATTGCTATTAATAATGTTTATTATGATTGTGCTTGTAGGGCAACTGGAATGGAACCTTATTGCTCTACAGACAGTACAAAACAGAGGAGGTGGTGGCAGAGCCTGCTCTCAATAGCTTGGGATCAAAATAGAAAAGATAAGCAATAGAAAGGATAGAAAAATAAATCAAGGGAATAACATTGTAAATGTTTGACACGATTTCAACATAATATTTACGTTCTACTAGGGAAAGGGGAGAGAGAATTAGGAAGTCAAAAAAGAAGTTTAGTAATGAGTTTCAAGTAACAAAGATAAGGAAGCTAGAAAGAAGGAAGCTGGAAAGGTGGTATGGAAAGAAGTTGAGGTTATAACACATGGACTGGGCTAAGTGGAGTAAACAGTTGATTGGTATGGAGGCAAGGAAATGCAATTAAAACATTTTTCAGTTTTAATGTAATTGATTTCTGCAGCTCCTCTTCAGTTTCTTCCTCTGTCCTGCTTTGTGTATGCCACACTGTTGAAAGGGAGGGATTTCAGCACGTCCCAGCTGTGCTTCTGGAGGGAGGGTACATTGCTTTTGTACACATCCATGCTGACTTGGGCAGGGGGAATGGATGGCCCTGTCTGACTTCAGTCTGACTTCCTTTTCTTCTGGGTGGTGCTGTTCCCCCAGGGCTTTCCTGCTGGTTCAGTCTCTAGCTGGGTGCTTTTGCAGTTTACTTCCCAAAGGCTGCATGGAAGCTGAGTTGAAGTGTCCTTTGAAATTTTAGCTCATGACAAACTATCTTGCAATTTGATGTAGTGTAGAACTGTTTTTTTATTATCTTTTGTGTACCTAACTTAACATCGTCTATTTAGTGAGGTATTTTGTAGCATCATTAACGTAAAGTGCTTGTTATAGAGTTGAACCTGTTGTTAGAATAGGTTAGAACAGTGTTTGGAAAGTAGAGCTGCTTTTTCCTTTCTTATTCTTGACAAGCAAAGAACTGATCCTTAAGTGAATTTGAATTAGGCCTATACAGGGAGGCAACCAGGGGTGAAATATTTTTCAGTTGAAATAGAAGATAAAATGAAAAGGAATTCAGATTGCAAAGGTCAGATCTAGAACGTAACCCATTCATTGATGAAGGTTTCTGAGATCTGTGGCTGAAGCAGTTGTGTGTCTCTAGTCCTACAGAGCAGCATGGGAGAGGCTGCGTACTTAATGTGGCAGTGGATAACAAATGGGGGACTGCAGCTTCAGGCACTGCCAGTCCCTTGCAACCTTCACAAGCACTGTTACTCACCCTGCTAAATTAGAGGCCAAAAAAAGGCCCTTTTGTAAACATCCTTCTTATTTGGCTTAGAAGTGGGATCTCCTTATTGCATACTGTTACTTTAAATCTGGTTTGGCTGCTAGCATTCATCTTTATTTGAAATACTCTTATGGAAAAAAACAGGAAATTTTATTCTGAAATGAAGATGTACAAACTTGTATCCAGTCCTGTCATGCCTATTTATTTTGTGCCAGCAAGAAAAACATTCTCCTTTATAATAATGATCTTCAAGTAAAATTGTTGTTTCTTTTGTAGATGAATGATTAGTTTTTAAAAATGTAATAGCTGTGTAACCAGTGGTCATGAAAAATTAATCTGTTGGTATCAGGAAGTACTTTTATTGGCCTCAGAATCACTGCATTTAACTTGACACATCTGTACACTCCATAAATTGCAGTCAACAACTGTGGTCTGTTGATATTTTGTCTTGTTACCATCTGTTCTCTAGAAACCATCATTTTCCATCCTTGCTAAGAGTACATTAAATAACCCCTTAGGAAACATAATGTATTTGTCACTGAATCATTGATTTCATTTTTCACCTATGGATGTTCAGGGAAGGAGGAATGCCAGAGTAAAAAGTCTTTTTTGCACAGTATTTTATTGCATCTCAGATAAGAATATAGAAACATACTTAAAAAGTTCATTGTAATGCACTGAGATGTTCCTTTTGGGATGTTTTTGAAAGGAGCTCATAAAAGTTCATTGCTTTTGTGCACTATTCTTTTATACTTTGTGGGAAGCTGGTGAATGAAAAGCATTATTATAGAATGATTACAACTCTATTAAAACATGACATTAATTATGACATGGGAAATGGCAGATCAATTAGTTGTAATTGTAATTGCAGGTATGCAATTTCTACTGCAGAATAGAGATAATGGAGATGTTTGAGATAATGGAAAAAGAAAAATGTCAACAGTAGAGGCTCTTCCTTATCCATCCACACTTCTAGAAGTCACAGTGCATCATATATGATCAGACATTTTCGGCTGTGGATTTTTTTTTTTTTTCATGGCTGGCACTCAACTGTATTTAGTACTTGATGGTAAATCTAGCAACTTTAAGCACAAAAGTGCAGCCAGGGACATAGGGAGCTATGAGATTTTGCATAATTAATGAATATACTCCAAAAGGCTTCCCAAGACTTTTGTTTACATGGCCTAATAGTGGGCATTCCTGTACAGTTAGCACTTCTAGAATTCTAGTAATGTATTCAGGTACCTAAACTGAAAGGCCAAACCTCATCTATTCTGGGCTTTATTTTTGATCAGGATCTTCCCAGGCTTGATGTGGTGCATTTATGTAAACACAAATATGCTAAGGTGTGACTGTAGCTATGTATGTATCAATTAATACTAAAAATTGTTTTAAAATGGCATCTTAAATTATTACATTTAAATCTCATATTTTGTTTTGCCAATTGAAATAGTTATTTTGGTTGAGAAATTTTTGTGACCATTTCTTTGGAAACTGAAATTTGTCACACAGTGGTAGTGGAGCTAAGTAGAGGAGGAATTATTGCTTGCACATACTTCTTACTGATTGGCAGGAATTTCTCGGTTGAAATCTAGATAGATCCAGTATTTCCTGAGCATGTTAGAAGCATTAGCAGGGCTATTCTCACAGTTTCATTTCAGGGTAGCCTCACAATTAATAGGCTTGAACGGACCTTAGAAAGTTTAGATTCTCTCCGTCACTTCCAAGCCACTACTTACATCACTTAAAGAGTTAACTCTCCAGACAGAATTATTAGCCTCCATGTCTTGCTTTCTGAGTTGCTTGTCCTTTAAATTTCTGAATCCTCACAAGCAAATACCTTGTGTTGGCATGTGAGAATAGATGGGGAACTGCCCTTCTCTTAAGAGAAATGAGCAGAGGCCAAGAGGCACATCACAATTATACACCTTTTTGTGCTGGGTACCCAGGCAGAACTGTGTGATTTTTTAAGAACATTGCGTACTACATATGTTCAAATTGTAGCTCCTAGGGACTTTCTTTGTATGTCTAGATGAAGAAGTAAGGGAACATCAGATTAGGGTCTCAGTGTAGGCACTGTAAAAATCCATAATACCAAAAATCTGGCAGAAGCAATCTGGATTTGAAGCATTTTGGAAAACTTTGTTGGAGCTAGAATGGGCTTTATTTGGGCCTAAAATTGATCATTCAGCTGTACTAGCCTTTCCTTTCTTGAAAACTTTTGCCTCATTTTGTAGACAGCTTCCAGCCCCTGTAACAAATGAATCAGGGGCTCTACCTGCTAAGCTGTTTGCAGCATGGCTCTCCCCTCCTGAGTAGTTTTGACCTGTGCACATGAGACAAGAGTGGCAAAGCAAAAGGCTGTATCATAATTTATTTGCAGCAAAGGATTAATATCAAATTTGTGCAGGAAGTTGTTAATTATGACACTTATTAACCTCCTAAGTTTGCTCTTACAGGTGTTAGCATTCTGCCATCCATGTTATAAATATATTAATTACCTAATGATGGGGAACAGAATAAAATGCAAGAGTCTTCTCAAATATCTGATGTGTTTTTTGAAAAGCAAGTCAATGAGTATTAATGTGAAAAAGGGCTCCTGGTACCATATTGTTCCCTAGGCATCAGCTCACATATTCTTAAATTTGGGAGTTTGCAAAATAGCATAAGTGTTGAATTGAAATTTCAAGGGAGGAAAAAAAAATTCTTCAGATGAAATTTATTTGAGGATTGCTTCTTTTCCCCCCCTTTGTTTTTTAAACAACAATTTGATTTTCTACTGTACTTTTGAAGACAAAGTTTAGACATTTTGAGATGCTAGTATGAAGAGAAAAAATGAGTCAGAGTCAGTGCAGCTTTGCTATTTCCAGGATATTCTCTAATGCATTGACTAGTGCAGCATTTAAAGTGACACAGCTCATGGTGCTTCTACTACAGTTCTTGACTATATTGGCTATTTTTTGTACAGTTCTCTGAAAACACAAAGTGCTGTGCAAGTGCTAAGTATTATTCCTACTGTTATTACTACAATTTTTCCCCTGGGAGATTATTCCACAGAAAAGTAGGCTTCACAGTTAAGAAATATTTCTTGATTATAAGCCTAAATTTTCTCTTTGATCAGTTCCATTTCCTTGCTCATAGCTACACCTCTTCATAAACAATTTCTTAATATTAATGTCCCACTGCTAAGTCACTGTTGATGGGTTGTGTGTACGCTCTGTCAGTGTGACTCGTTGTTGAGATCTTAAATCTTGCTTCATAAATCCTCCAGCTGCTTAATCTTTTCCTCAAATTCTCTGTTTCCTTTTTTTTTTTTTTTTTCTGCTTTTATCAGGCTGCAAATACTTGCAGTATTTTTGAACACAATTTTATAAAATGCTCTGTGAAACAGAACTGGCTCCATCCTTTTCCTGGATACGGTGCTTCAGTACAAACATCTCAAAACTGCATCTCGTTGTGGCCTTAAAGAAATTCTTATACATAGAAATACCATTAATCTCATTGAAAATCCAGACAGAGTAAAGGCAGGAGGGTAGAAGGGATGGGTTTTTGCTCTTGAGTTAGGTTTAAGAAGTCTCTCCTCCTTGTTTTTGATTTTGCAGTTTTCCCTATGGTTTCAAATATTTCATCCTTGTGTTTTGGGAGCTTGTATTTGCTGTTGTTGCTTCAGTGAATGAGTATGGATTTTGTTCTGTAGTTAAGCTGCACTGGACTTTGTGCTTGCTCTTAAAACACGTAAACACAAATCTGCTGTTGGATGGTGTGACAGTAGAAAAAAAGAGCATCTGGGAGGAAACTTGGGAAACCTGAACTTCAGAAGATTGCTGTGAAAGGCAGAATTTTAACTTTTCACTTGATTTCAATCTAGCCAATTTCCTCTATTCACTTATTCTGTCTGAAATAAATCCGTAGTTAGAATAGAATTCACTTTGTAATTTTATCTTCATGAACAAAGGAAAACTCGAATACCAAGTTAATGTGAGTATTTTGACAGGAGACTGTAAATGTATTTTTGTTTTCAAAGCAGACAGTGCAATGTGAAAAATTGTCCTGCAGTCCCTGTTTTTCAAAGAAATGGATAAATATCCTGTAAATCTACAGTTACAGTAAGTGGCACTGGCTAATGATTTGATTTGAGGATTGAGAGCGCAGTCTGGATTTACTCTTTGTGCATTAAGGCAGGTCAAATGGACACAGGCTGCATTTTAAATCAGTAATGGAAGGCTGAAGCCTGCCCTAAACCAATCACATCAGCCTTGCCCAAGACCAATTGATCCCGAGAGACTGAGCCCTGTGAGCATAGCTTTTATATGAATGGACTCTGTGCAGCCTGAAGTTTCATTCATAAAATGGATGCTGAAGGGGAAAAAAAAAAAAAAGCCAACCCACACACGCCAAACCCTGGAATGTCCATTTATGCGGAGCTGAAGGGTGTAGTGTTCCCTCAGCTGCTGCTTTTGCCAGTTGCCTTAAAGTAATGATTAATGCTGCTTGGCCCTGCCTGCCTGCAACCTGACACCATTTATGGCCTTGGTGTGTTTCTAATGTATAGTGAATGAGAAGGCTACATTCTCAAATCAGAAACATAAACAGGAACTGGTTGGTCTGAATTCCATTCAAATATGTCACTTCAGCCGTGCAGTGTTTGTCCAACTTCGATTTTACAGGCAGGGAATGGGGCGGGGGAGAAAAAGCAACACAGACATTTTTGCAGTAAGATTACCAACAAAAGGAGAGAGGGAGAGAGAAAATACTACTGTCTTCTGTTGAATTCAAACGAGAGCGATGTTTAAGATACATTTTGCAGTTACTGAGGTTAATAAAAGCAAATACATAATTTTAAAGTATGCTCAAAAGATCGGCTCCATGTGGAATTTCAATTCAGAGCTGAATGTATGAGCCTTTGTTTTCCTGTTCTGCTGTACAAAAAGTTACACATCGCCTAGACAGGCTGTTGACATCTGGTCTCACAAAATGCAGTAGATGTTGTCATAGATCTAAAAAACCAAAGTTGTGGAAAGGAATCTGTTTGCTTAAGGGGTTTTTTTTTCTGTGTGTGTAATATTTCCACTTAGACATGAGTCAGTGGGGCCAAATCTAATTCTCTGACAAGTTTTTGTGAAGTGAGGTGTAAGAAATGAAACTTAACAAATTTTAATTAGCTGTTTTTTAGAAGGAAGTGTACATGTATCTATGAGTGCACATACTTCTAGGTTTTTTTTTCCCTGGCTGCTGGTGCAAAGGCTGGTGACAGAGAAAATGATGATTAAAACCTTCCATTCTAAATGTTTCTAAATTGCATAATGATTTGGGAAAAGATTCCTTAATTTTTAAATTGATTTTTAGAGTTGTCTGTTTTCACCCACTGAAACTTCAGTGTACCTTCATTTTTCATACTGAATCTGCTACTGAAAAAGAATGCTGACTTGAAAAAATAATGCTGACTTTTGTATTGCCAGGACTTTACCAATTTGTAGGACTCTGTTCTTTACATAGCTTGTGAGGAGATTGTGTTTTTAAAGGTGATTGAACTAGAACTTGATCCACTAGTATTTGAGTGGTGAAATATGTTCAAGTAGTTCTTGTATAACAAGACTGTAATTAGTTCCAGTGTTTCTACCTGAATGCGTCCTTTTGGGGAGACATATGAGTTATAATCTAAACGTGTTCTGCAGGTTTAATTTGTTGCGATCTAGTTTGTAGAATTGCCTTTCTTAGCTAAAAAGGTCCTGTTTTCTGATGATTTCATTATTAGTCTTCACCCTTTAGCTGATCACAGCTTCTCGAAGGTGGTGTAGTAAACAGGTGCTTTTCACCAGGAGGCTGAATGTGTTTCAGTGGTGGATGAAGTGCTCCTTTGTAAACAGTTTGTCAGTGCTCTTGGAAAACCATGAACAGAAAGTTCTTTGCAGTGTGATTGTGATGTTCTAAGTTTACTGCCAAAAGTATGATGTGTTCTAGCTTGGGCATTTTATTTTTAAAAGGCTACTTTTCAATCTGCACTTGGTAAAAATCATTCCCACTACACCAAGCACCTGTCCATGTAGCAGAGAAGTGCTTGTACTGCTCAAGTGAAGCACTGTAAGACACCAGAGGGATGGCTGGTATGTTCACAGCACACGCAGCACAGGGTCAGGCTGACATGGGAGTGACACCTGGGAGCCAGGTTTGTCCCAGCTACCTGAGGGGCTTGTGCCTTCCTTTCTGTAGCCAAGGTGCAAAGGGAGAGAATCTGCATGTGCTGCATTTCTTGTCTGTGGGAAGAAACGTGGCACATACAAGTCTATATGTATAGCTACACAAACTCTCAATTGCTGAAGTAAGGGCTAAAACTCACATCATTACGTTTCAGACCAAAAGGACAATTAAGGAGGACATGGTGTTAGATGAATTGCAGGACTGCCAGTGGAGTCCTACCAAAGTTTCGGGGAACAGCTCCTTTTGGAACACTTCCTTATGGGATATGCTTTTGCTATAACTTACTTGGTAATAAAGTGTACGTGGGAAAAGTAGGCAGGAAAACAATAAGAAGGTTCCAGTTTTATTGTCATCACTTTGTTTTAAACCTTAGGGAAGTAGGCATGTTTCACTATGAGTTGAGGTGTTTGGTGAACTCGAGTGACTTTGTAAACTGGCTCCCTGACTAAGGCAGCTGCTGGCCAGTGCACCAGTGTTCACCTGAGCTGCCACATGGAGAGCAAGGCCAGGCAGGCAGTTCGCTTCTTCACCCACCCTGTTTCAGGTGGCCTGTGCCCTCTGAGCCTCCATCTCCATGCCTCTTCCCCTTGCACATGCACAAATGCAATGCAGTACCTCTGTTCCATACTGTGCTTTGTCACATGTGCTTGGGGAGTGCCCTGGGCCTCCAGATCTTCAGGTGTTGTTGATAAAGTTACTAAAAAGTAATTCAGAGTTAGAGTGTGACTTAACAGCCTGTCCTTTAGTTAGGAAGGCTGTGTAAGGTCAGAAACAGGAACAGCTGAAGAATAAATCCCGGTTCAGGTCTCCAGTTCCTGCTTTGCTCTGCTTCATTCAGAAGAAGACAGTCAGTCACTTCATACCTGTGCCTGCAGAAGTTCCATCTTCCCTGTGTCTATCCTGGCTAGGGACACAGACTGAAATTCTGTTTCTTTCTGTGCAGGGTAAGATTGTGGGTCTGAAATCTCGTCCTTTTCTCTGAAAAGCAATCAGAAAAGAGGCTTTAAGGATTCCTTACCTGCTCGGAGTTATACAAGGCTGAGACAACCTAACCCCTTAAATTCTGACATCATAGTTAATATGAACTACCTCACCAAGGGACCACTCAAGTGTCTTACTTGATAATGAAACTTAGGACCTGTGCCTGCTAAATTCAACAGATTTTTCTTGTCCTGAGAAAGTCTGTTCGGGCTTTTTCTGCTTGGATGTATTTTGATGAAGACACAGCAGAGCTTATTTCCAGTATTTTTCTTTGTGATGGTTCCGGATAAAAAGGCATTTCTGAAGTGTCTAGATTACCTGTAATTTTAAAGCAGCACCTATTGGGAAAAGAATGATTTCGTGGTATAGAAGACCATATTCATTGTTTTTAAGATGACTGCTATGTTTCTTTTAATAAGAGGAGCAATGAAGAGTGACCCCTAAGTATTCCAAATTGATAATATAAGTAATTTTTTTTACATTTCCATATTTCTGGTTAGTTTGGGTTTTGTTTCTTTTTAAGGGGTTCTGCTGTTCTTGAGCTGGTGTGTCCTTGCAATGTGAATTACTTCATTAACAGTCTGAAATAAGCTTGTTGTGTGTCCTCAATCCAGGCACATTTTTCTTCAAAGACTAAAACTTGCTAAAAGGTGATAAATCAGTCACCTCAAACACTTGGATCTTGCCCTGAAAGTATTTCATGCCTGCTTCTGTCTTATTTGTTGTCTTGAAACAATGGTTTAAGGAGAAGTAAATGTATAATTGCTCTGTAATTTCTACATTAAAATGTTTTCTTTTGAAGTAGCTCCGCTTAGCCTGTAAAAATACTTCTGGGTCTTAGTCAAGCATTTAGTACAATTTAAAACTGCAATACTAAATTTCATTGGTTGGACTTTTTATTAGATAAGGTAGAAATGAAAGCAGCAGGCAATTTAATTAGCAGTAATTTTTCTGGGCAAGTCATTACTTTGATGAACTTCAGAGCAATGTTTATGGCTCCTAATTAACCATGTTAGTCATTTGATTGAATAATCACTTTGGAAATGTTTCTACAATTTGATTAGAGTCTGACCCACTCTGATAGTCATAAATTAACTGATAGCACTTTAGGATAACAAGACTCTAGTTACTTTACGAGAAATAAACTCTTCCTTGCTGTATTTTTTTGGTCCTCTGTGGACTGTTTAAGCATAAGCTAACCAGAAGATTAAGTAATGTTGGAACAAACAATGCTTGCCTTAAAGAGACTCCAGATGTTAATTATAATTAACTTAGGAACATAGGAGATGAAACCCCAAATTGGCTAAGAAGACAACTTCATGGGCACGTACGTAATTCTTTATTCAGTATACTCTGCTCTATCACTTTGCAAGAGTGGAGATCATGAGTCAAAAAGGGGTTTGCTGCCAATAGTAGAGAATTTTTACCTAAAATAGAAAATAGCATCTGTTTCAGTTCTACAACTTCCTCTTTTTTACGTAGATTTTTCCATTCTCCTTAGAATTCAATCTACTTGGTAACATGAATGATTCCTTGCAGGTGAAGCACTGCTTGTAGCCTTGACTTCTGGTCCGCAGAGCAATACTTGACTTGGGTGATCACTGAGTCACTGAGTCCTGTGGTTGCTCAGAATAGCTGCCTGAGACATTAGAGATTCTCAAGGCCTGAGGAGGCAGGCACTGAGCGTTTCATCAAGAGAGGAAGTAATGAAGAGTTTGGCACAGATGTGCAAGAAGGACCATGGACTCTTAGAGGAAACTTATTATTACTGCCCTGTGTTTCACTTGTTTTGTGAAGTCAGTGTAAAACCTCATTTTCTTATCCTGCCAGATCTTTGATACTCATCACTAGTCAGTGAACAGTGAAATTTGGAATCACAGTCTGAAAGAATCTGTAGGCAGTGTTGAAAAAATAATGTCTGCTCTTTCGACCTCTGTTTGCATCTCTTAAAGAGTTACAAGTTACTGGTAACAGATTGCATAGCTTAGGGTAGGAGTTCATCACAAGATCAAATAGACTTTGTTAAGCAAGACTTTTGATATCCAAGAAGTAGGTTAAACATGGTCTAGAAGGGCAAACATTTACGGTGTATTTCTGTTTGCAAGTCCCTGTGCACAGGATGTGGCTACTTGGGGACAGTGCAAAACATGGGGACGAGAAAGAAAGATATTTAAAGAATACCTTTTTCATTGGTTTCATTTGGCTTTTCTCGTTTTTCCTGCAGATTTGAGTAGAGGTGGAGAATAGCAAATAAATATCAGTATTACTTAGAATATGCCCAGTATTTTTTTATGAATGGTGTAATTTTTATTTTAAACACCTGCACATGGAGAGTGAAATAGATACATCTAAATTCCTAGATAAAATACTTTGCAAGTGCAGAAAATGTCATTAACCCTTCAAGTCCTTAACCAGACTTTAAAAAGCATTATCCTACTCTGAATTCACTTTGGCATTCCTTGTGTTAATGTACAGTTTATAAGTCTCCAATGTGACTGGCAGTCTTTTCAGTGCAATTGATCAAAAATTTTGGGTTGAATTAGCTACAGAGAGAGATATACAAGCACAGGGTTGAAAATATTTGTCGTCTCTGGTGTGGATTTTTTTGTCTGTGAATAGTCTAAAGTGTAATTGCCGTGGCAGTGAGCTTTTAGCAAAGTTAATTACAAAAGGTTTTGAGTTCAAGTGCCTATGTTGGACAGGATCTACGATCCTCACATCATGATTTTCTCGTTTGCCATGCCTGGTGCATGCTGTTCTGAAATGCTCACTGTGTGTTGACAGGTTCCCTCTCACTGTAACCTGCCCCCTTTTTTGTTGCTCTTCTGCCTGCAGTCTGTCTCATTGATAACCTGCATACTTTTAATTCCAGACAGTCTTTTGACTTGCATTGTCATCTTCTCCTTTCAGAAGTGCCTAGCTGCCATTCCATTTACATGAGGCAAGAAGGCTTCCTGGCTCACCCAAACAGAACAGAAGTTAAGTTTTCTATTGTGTATCGCTTTTGTATGAGAGAAATGTAAAAAATTAAAAAGCCTGGAGGGATTTGGGGTTCACTAGTTTAATTCTGCAGTTGGGAAGACTAGCAGCATCTTTCTTTCCCTTTTCAGTCTTGAGTTTCTGATGGACTGAATTTTTTGTAGCTTCTTTTAGTGCCATGGGTTGATAAGGATAGAATCAGTTACATTATGAACTTAACTCATTCTGCTTGTTAAGGCCTCTAGCAATTGAAAGGAAGAGATGCTTAAAAATTTGTCTGGTTCAGGCATTCTGCTCAAGTGATATTTTCCAGGCTGTTAGCATGACAGGCTCAGCTAACTGTGTTAAGTAATCCATTTTATACTTCTAAGTTCACTGAAGGTTTTGGACTTCTTCTTTTGTTATTATTTTTGGAATGTTTTGGTGCATCTTAGGCCCAAATTGAGACATGTACCAAAATTCACCGTGATTTCAGTAGAGCAGAGCTTAGGTAATTGTCAAAATTAATAATTCTGAGTGAAAACACTTTATATGTATTAGAAATAAGAAGACCAACAGAACTAAGACCACCGAAAGAGAAGTTATACCCTCCACTCTCCCGTTTTGGTGTATCTGCCTTGTCAATATATTATTTTCTGCTTGTTTGTTTAGGGTTTATTGTTTTTCTTCCAATGGACAAATTCCACAAACATGAGGAATATGGTTTTGAGATTGATGAGAATCTAGATAGGTGTGTGAATCAGTCTTCTAGTAAGACTTCATTCACTACTGTAAAGACACAACTAGAAAGATAACATATCTGACTAAAATCCCATCTGCTTCTGAGTTGAAATAAAGGCAGAAAAAAAAGATAGTGTTTAACAAGGAAGGTGAACCAAGAGATGGAAATTTCTGGCAGTCTTGGTATATGAAATTATATGAAGTATAGAAGCTTGATAAGGGAGGTGAAAGCCATTGGGGAAAAATCCACAAACTTCAGGTCTAATAGCAACAGATTTTGAGTTTTAATCACAGCACAGATAGGGGAAAACGAGTCTTAGCCTTGTTCTGCTCTCATAAGTAGTTGGAGGCGGCAAAATTTTTATGAATGACGTAAAAAAAGCAGTGACGTTTGCTAAGTATTTGTTTTCATATTTGGAAATCAATCAACATGATTTTACTGAATAAAGGTCACGTCAAATCTGATTCTATTCTTTGCTGAAAATAAAAGTTTGATTGATAAAGATGCTTGTATAGTTAGACTTTTTATGGCATTCAATTTGCCTCTGCATTACATTCTGATTAAGAAGTTAGCACAAAGCAATATCAATAAAGTACACATTAAATACATTAAGACCTGGCCAACTGACAGATCTAAAAGAGGCTGTCACTGGGCAGTCATCTCTGAATGGATTGTTTCTATTAGAGTTCTGTAGGAATTGATATCAGGAGTGCTGCTATTCAACATTTTCAGTAAAGATATGGAACAAAGTTAATAGATAACTTCATGGCACAAAGATAGAGCGGTAAATAACAGGCAGGACAGGGCAGTCACACAAAGCAATTGGAACTGTTTGGTAATCTGGGCACATTAAACAAAATGGTTTTTTAATACATGAGTGTGGACCAGGCCTGTGGAACCAGGAAACAGTATACTGGAAAAAATGATTTTGAGTTGGGCCTCCTTCTCCTCAGCTTCACAGTGGGAAACCAGCCCAACTGAGCACTGCAAGCTTATGGCAAAAACGCCTTCTGTAATACTTACACAGTCAAAAGGAGGGTCAGAGGGTAGCAGGAGAGGAGGAGATGTTTTGTCTTGCTTAGTAGCACTGGTGAGACTGATGCTGATATGCAGTACAGTTCTGGTTAAGCAAAACATTAGCATAATAGGAAATAGTAGGAGTGTGTACAAAAGAGTGTGCTAGAAAGAATGCTGTTTTGCAGAGAGTGTCTTTTAACAACAAAAATAAAATTTTACAAAATGATCTTAATTGAAAGGAACATCAAGAGCGGTGTGTGTGGGTGACTTCTGTGAGTTCGAGGAGGAAATACCAAGTGGTACTTCTTTAGTCTTGCAGGGAGAGGACCTGCAGAACTAATGGTTAAAAGTCATGCTAGTTCAAACAGGAAATGAGACAAACATTTTGGAATAAATCATAGAGAAAAATGGACGCTTTTTCATTTTAGCAGGTGGAGATTAGCAGTCTTTTGGGAATGCATACGTTAATTAAACACCCCTGTACTTAGGCCAAAATGTTGTGATTGGGCAGTGTGCAAAGGATGTAGGATATTAATCTGATTCCTGTATAACTTAGGGTTCCCTCTGGCATTAAGCCTGTGATCTCTTTCTTTCTCTGTGCATCTTTTATATAAACACCTCTCTCTTTTTAACTTACAGGCTGTATGTATGAAAAGGGACCTAGGCAGTTTTATGATGACACTTGCGTTGTTCCAGAGAAGTTTGACGGTATGTATGACACATCTCTCTTTTTCTTGTGTAGGGAGATGAAAAAGAATGAGATGAGGGACTTTCTCTGTTGCTGATCAAAAAAGCCCAGTAACATTCCAATTTAGGATTCCTTAACACACTGTTTGTGGTGCTCCCAACCAAAGCTGACCTTTGTCTCTTGAAAGCAAAGTCTCCTCTTCAATAGGATGTTGGTCGACTTTTGCCAGGGAAAGATGTTGTATCCAGAGTTGTGGTGAAGGAGCTCAATTCGTGTGCTGTTGAGAAGTAGTAGGAGGATTTCCATTGCAGTGATGATCACATACCACTTGTTTGAGATTTAATGAAAGCTGTTCTTATAATTAACAAAACAGCAGAGAAAGCAGCAGCTTTGGTTTTGCTGAGGATTAAGCTTCTTGTCTTGCTGTCTGTGAAGTGATGAATAGTGGGGAATGAGTGTATAGGGCATTTTTGTGTTTGTGTCAATGTATTTGCACTAGGTTAAATGTAGTAGTGGTTTATTTTTCAGTGGGATTGATAACAAATCAATGCTCTTCTCACAACACTACCAATTACAAAAGGTTTTTTTAAGAGGACTTCTCAGGTCAATTAAAATAAGTGGTCCAAATTATCCTCAGTTACTCTGATGTAAAATCAGTTTCCTGGTGTAACTCAGTTGATTTCAGATTTATTTCATTATAAGCGAAGTAGATGGACACTGTTAGTCTACAAATTTGGGAAGCAATTTGGAGACCAATTACTTAAATTTGCTAGAGTGGCATTATGTTAGTGTATGTGTGCTACTGTAGTGTTGTTACTGTAGCTTTTGTGTTAGTGTATGTATGTCCAGCTTTATGTATTTTACTAGGAAAGATTAGATACTTCCTGAAAAACTTGTGAACACCTATCTGACCATAGCTAAAAGTAGAGCTGGAGAATTGGTGTTTTTCTCCTGCTTTATTTTGTTTTCCCCTGAGAATCACTTATGGATTACAAAATTATTGCATGTCTAGTAGCATTTTTTGTGTTTGCTGAAGATCTGGAGACTCTGAAATGAAAGTAACCCAAAGAATTTCACATTCTTCAAACAGATTATCACACATACTTGGGAGTTGGAAAGAAGTAGATAAAGAATTTAAAACAGTATTAGACCTAGCTGAAGATTGCTCAATCCAGTATTGCACTGTCACTGCATTGACACATTCACAGAAAGGGTGATTTATTGAAAGTGTACTTTATATCCTGGCTTTGTAATGCGAGTTTATTTGGGTTTTTTTTTCTTTTTTTAGAGCACAGCATATCAGGGTTTGGTTTTTGGTTTTTTTTTTTTTTTTTGTTCCCCACAAATGTTTACAGATCTGATCTGTTTTGAGTACCAGTGACAAATTCATATGCACATTCATGGGAATCGGGTCAGACCCTGTACTACAAGAAGCTAAAACTTGTGAGGAGTAGCATTTGTCTATGTCTTCCTTGAAAAACCTTTTGGTTAGTTTGGGTTTTATACAGAGAAGGGAATGAAAATGAAAAAGAAATACAAATAAAGTAAAAGAAGTAAGTGTTGGGAAGTATTTGAGTACTTGCAAAGCAAGCAGTCTGCTGCTAGTTTCTGTGACTGTCCATTGAGAGAACACCTTGTACTCTAGAAGATTGATGTTATGATGCAAATAGGTGTGTTTATACTCGTAGCATGATGAGTTTTGAGGGAAAAAATAACAGATGTGTTGTCATATTCTGGCCGGTAAAGCAAAAGTTGTATAAATCCAGGACTCGTCTTGATATTTCAGAAGTAGATTCTCAGCTGCTTCATTTGAAATCGAAGATCAGCACAAGGAAAGAATCTGATCCTGTGTAATACTGCACTTGCTATTTGCACATTGTTCAGCTATCATTACAAGAAAAAAACCTGTCCTTGAAAAAGAATGCCTTTCAGGACTGGAACTTGAACCTCACATAAACCAAAAAGCCTTGTGTTGATTTATTTGTTCTCCACAGCTATTGAATCAATTTTCCTTCCTGATTACAAAAGGAAGTGCTCCATTTTTAATATTATTATTCTGCCTTTCACTACACAGAGCCATTCTGTAAAGGCCATCAGAGCATCCTAATGTTGTGGTTGAATGTAAATTCCTGACTTCCCTTATTAAACAGGTGACACTGTTTATTTGAGGCTTTTGCTGTTCTGATAGTTGAAATGACGAGTTTTACCAGTATATCAAGGATTGCAGTCATTGTGTGGAGAAAAAAATACTGTCTGCTTCAGCATCAGACCTTTCAGCTGTTGTTGTTTGCATGAGTTGCTCAGTATGAATATGATTTAAAAGCAACAATGTGGATGTAGCAGAATGTTTTCTTCATTGGCAAGTTGTTGAACAGCTAGTAGAATGCTATTGTTTTTTGAAAGGTATCTCTAGACTTAAAATTTTATAAAAATTAACTTACTACTTTTCAGAGGGAATACTAATTTAATATGTAGATATGAGTAAAAGTAATATGTGCTTATATGCAAGTCCAATATGCCACAGAGGAACTTGAATATCTGCAGGATTTACATGCCTATATATAAAGCACATGCTGTTTAAGCTCAAGTCAAATACTTTGTCAAATTTTCCTTAGAAGCATTTGCATAGAAAAGAAGTTGAACTCAATAGGGTTTTGCAGCTTTATGAAGCATACATTACATTACCAAAACTGGGGCCTGTGAAAGTATAGTACACAAACACAGTTCTTGACATATCAGAGTTGTTTCAAAAATAGTTTATGTTCTTTCAGAGAGAGGATATTACAAAATGGTTTGCAAGTGAGATTTGCATGTATCAAGACTACATGGGGAGAGGCTTAGTGAGACTTCTGTAAATCATGAATGAATTTAAGTGCTTTTTGGTATAATAATATGTTACTGTAAGTCCCCAGCAAAGAGGGGAATGTTGGATTTTTGGGTGGCTGATTCTTCCCTCTGTTTTGTTTTATTAACCCTAATGATTGCTTTGCCAGTTTATCCGACGAGCGGCGTGATGTTTTCCGCGCATTGCTCGTCTAACGTTGTTGCTGCTGTGTGCAGGTGATGTCAAACAGGAGCCAGGCATGTACCGCGAAGGACCCACGTATCAGCGGCGAGGCTCGCTGCAGCTCTGGCAGTTCTTGGTAGCTCTGCTTGATGACCCGTCAAACTCTCACTTCATAGCATGGACTGGCCGAGGCATGGAATTCAAGCTGATTGAGCCGGAGGAGGTGGGTTAGACAGACAGCATGCCCTCACATCCACTGCCCCCTCCTGCAAATTTGATTGTGCTCATTTGCATTTAGGCCTTCTTTTCCTTCAATGTTTTGCTTCAGTAGCACTTTAGAAGGTTGACAGAAAGGACTGACAAGGGAAGTGCTTAAGACAGAGGTGTGGTTAAGCATAGAATTGACTTGTAGTCCCATGAAATAAAAAAATATTGCAAGTACTAGAGTTACAAAATACTTCACATGAATTGGGGGCCCCAGATATTTCAGAATCACTTTATGGATGGAACTGCATTCCAAAATCCTTTGAAAACTTGTCCCTTAATAGTCTGTCAACACCAAATATTCTTCAGAGGGAAGATGAAGGAACTTGGAACTTTTAGGCTGTAGAGTGAAATACCCCAAGTCTGACAGATGGCAAATGAGGAGGTTAAGATTGTTAGGCAGTAAAATCCCATCAGAATTTTATAAACCTCCCTCTTCTTACAGTTTTCTCCAGAATCTTCTTGCTTATCTGAATCATTAGATTGTTTAGTGCATGTTTAGATCCTAGGCTTGCAACACTCATGCACATGCATGGCTCTTCTGAACCATGAAGGACTCATGGGGTAGATAAAATTACTTATATTCATGAACGTTTGCTGAAGCATGACTTAGTTCACTTGTGTGATAAACAGGAATAAATGAAATGTTTTATTACATAAACTGTTTTGGACTAGATGACATTACGTAACCTATCCTGTATTGTGAACAACCATGGAAATTGTTGGAAGATCAGGTATATGTGAATTTTATTGTAAAATTGATGTGGAGGATTTAATTAGGTTTGTCAAAAGGCAGTATGATTCTGCTTTACTTTTTTGCCCCTTGCATAGGGTTTGCTAATAGAGGAAACCACAGCAAATTTTCTGACAGGATCCCCACTGAGTTAGAGCTGAGTAGGAAGGCTTGGGGGTGTATGGCTGCTTCTGCATTCCACCAGCTATTTCTACTGTTTGCCATCCATCTGCTGGCCTTAGCAGTCTGAGAGCTTTCTTGCACTTCAGTTGCATTGTCTGCTGACAGCTCTGTGGAGATGCTGGAGTAGCTGGGGACTGATAGCCCTTTCCTTCCCAGAATGGTCTGGCTGGGGGAGCAGGTTGCTGCAATAACCCATGTGCTGCCTCTGAGCATCCCCCACAGCAGAGCCTGACATTGTGTAACTGAGAATTTGAACTCAGAACAGTCCTAGTCGATTTGATACCAAAACTTTGCTGTCGAGTTTGCAGCCTTAGCAGACTACATGGATTTCTTAGCTGTGGAACCTGTCCCAGAACAGAGCAAAAACTTGTGTTTGGTTTTGGTGGATTTTGTATCTAATTTTTCCCTTTACTCCAGTCTCTGTATTTTTTGCTCTCTTAGTTTTGTCTTGTCTTTAAGGTAAGTCCAAATTTTTTGAAGATTCAAGGGTTTTATTGAGAAATGGTTTCCAGCAGATGGTGCAAAAACTTTGTAGCTTTTTATTAGCTAAGGAAAGGAAAGTAACAAACCCCTAAGGTTTCCTTATTGTGTAATTCCCTGAAGAACTGGATATTCTAATTTAAGTTAAACACATCATCCGTGTGTCTGGATATGTCAAAGTTGCTCTGTGTTTCTGAGCAGCATTGCATTCAAGATCTGGAGGAGGCTTGAAACTTGTCTCACTTCTGTGTGTTCTTAGGGAGTACAGAGGAGCCCAAGTTGCTTTCATATGAATGTCATGAATCTGACAGAAACTGTTGATTAAAATAAGAATAACCTGTGGGAAGTTGCACAATTCCGTTGGTTGCCAAGTGCAAATTGAAGGGAAATCAAAGAGCTTGTTGGTTCTGCTGTGACAGGTTAGGATATCCGTGACATGACCTTTCCATCCCCTTCCTTACTGGAGATTTATGCCCTTCTGGAAAGTGTGACAACAAAAATGAAAATGTATCAGCTCTGGAGTGCCATAGTTCATTCAGAAAGTAACCGTGAGCTGTGGAGCCTGAGAATTGGGCATAGATCCATTTATGCAGGCGTGTCACAGGGTGAGCAACCTTCAGCAGGAAGGTGGAGTGGAAGGGTAGAAGCCTGAATCCCTTCCACAGTGCAAGGCTAGGTAAATGCTGTGCAGTTCAGGGACAGGAACTACTGCTGGACCTGATTGCTTGTTTAGGAGTGTCAAAATACCACACAATGTAACATATTCTTAAGCATTACTTGTTTATCTTTTCTGTGTGTTTATATACTTTGCAACCCTCTTATGTTGGGGATTTTTTGGACTCTGATTAATGCAGAAAAAAAACTTGGAAGGAATAAACAAATAGTAATGTGGGCATGTGTTAAAAAAAATGAATAGGTGAATCAAGGTTAGACATCTAGACAAATCTGCATGAATAATTTGACATGATTGGAGGTGTGTTTCAGTGCAGCTAAAACATAGCTGAAGTTAGCAGAGCCATGGTAATTCACATAAGCCTGTAAAGCTGCACCACTGGAGGAAGGAAATAATGCTTTCAAAAGAAATTTTAGAAATTATTGTCCAGGTGGAGACTGAAATAATGGATTTTGCTCAGTGCTCCATGTTGTCCATGGCTTGCATCAAAAAGGTTCAGACACCTATGGGAAATTTCACAGAGCAGTCTGCAGAGAAGGTGCTTGGCCATCTGTCCTTTTTCCAGAGCTGCATGCATATGCAGCTTTCAGTCATTTTTATAAAATGTTCTTTAAAGAGTTCATCAACTTTCCCTCTTTTTCCCTCTACTGACATGATAGTCATTTTTACAGACAGTAAGCGAAATATCACCAATAGCCGCTTAAAATTTCAGGTGGGGAATAAGAAGTTAAGCTCTTTAAACAAAGCGTCTCTTTGTCCAGAACTATCTTTAGCAATAAAACAGGAAGCATAAAATCAAGTAGAAAACATAAGTCAGAGCAGAAGGCATATTGTTCTCTATGGAATAGTTTCATGAGTTACTTGCAATTCACTTTTTATTGTTATTTTTAAGGGAAATTATACAACTACAGCTATGACATTTCTGTTCCATTCTTCATACCACCATGTAGTTCTTCCAAGCGATTACGCTGCCTCCTCAGATAATTCATTTTTTTTGCTGAAGTAGTGTTTAAGACTGGGGATAGTCTTTTGACGTGTGTCTCTAATAATCTCAACATTGCTGTCATTCCAAGTACAGTCTGTATTAGTTCATGAACTAAGTGTATATGCATGTGTCTTTAAAATAACTCAGTTTTCTGACAGCAAGGAAAAGACAGGCGCAGTACAATTATTCATAGTATCAAACTAAAGAAAAGTTTTCATCTTTTGTGAAAGTTTTCTGATGGAACTTGCTAAATACTTTTTGTCCATCATCTCTTTGTATGGCTTTATTTTTTCATCGGTTTTCTTTATTCAAGAGCAAAGAAAAACCCTAACCCTTCACCCCATTTGGAAATAAGTCTGTTTTCAAGTCTAATGATGATGTGCATCCAATTAAAATTCATAGTAATACATGGGAAGTTCAGGTAATGGCAACCTTTCTTACTTGTTGCACCTGCAGGGTTTTCCTTCCTGCCTCCCCAGATAAAGTATCTGATGATAAGATCTGCTTGTTAAATGCATTACACAAATCAATGCTAATCCGTTTTTGTGGCAGGTGGCTCGTCGCTGGGGGATTCAGAAAAACAGGCCAGCTATGAACTATGATAAACTTAGCCGATCGCTTCGCTATTATTATGAAAAGGGAATCATGCAAAAGGTGAGTAGCTAATTTTGTATTACATTTCACCGAGTCTTGCATGTTAATCCGTAAGTCAGTTTACAAGGCGTACTTGTAATTGCATGGCTTAGGTAGCTTTTTCATCTGTTTAGGCAAACACTACGCTTTTTAACCTATTAGGTCCAGCATATTCATTAAGATTTTTTTTTCTATGTAAAAAATGTCTGTGGTTTTCGTTCACACAATACATTTCATGATTATAGGGAAAGAGGTAACATTCAAAAATATCCAAAAGAGCTTCCTGGCAGCTGGGAAAGGCAAACAGTAGGGTATGATATGATTAATGTTTTGCAGATCTATATTAGCTGCCCAGTGCTTGGGTACTTCAGTAACTGCAGTATAGGGCAGAAAATTTATACCTATTAACATATCAAATACTTTAATTTTTTTGCCAATAGTGTTATAATAATACTGTTTAAAAGTGGAATTTAACATTTTATAATACACTGACTTACGAGAAATATTTAACAATAATTTATATATTACAGTCTAGTCTTGCTGACAGTATTCAATCTATCCTTCTACCATGGCTTGCTGACTTTTAAATCTTGTTGTGTGGTACTATGTAGATTGACTGAGAAATCAATAGGAGAGACCTGTCTGCTGTATCTACAAAACTGGCAGGTGTGATCAAAGGTCATAATGAACACCTTGCACTGTAAAATTTATTCCATGTCTTTTCACATTAGTTTTGTGACCGGTGATGATGAACATGTTTAAACCTGCCATGTGCCAATTCCATGAATGGAAACAATGCTCTCAGCTCAAGTTACTGGACCACTTTTCCAGTAGGTTTTGTGAAATCTTACGAGTTCTCTTGCTTAGATTATGGGATTGTTGTAGTGCACTCCTTATTCACTATCCAGGAGTCAGCTTGGACAACAATCTGGGCTAGTATTGGCTTATGGTTCTTCAGTAGCTCAGCATCTCATTCATTTTTGTGGGTCATGTAGCTGTGCCCTGGGTCTTTGTAAAGTGGATTAGAAAGTGGGTCCAATCGGAGAGAAGCAGAAATGCTTTGTTTTGCTGGCTGGTGCTTCAGGCAGAGGATTTCCTTGTTGCAGGTTACAGCTCAGCTGCATAGGCAGGTGTGCTGCCAGCACAGTTCAAAGGAAGCAGAGAGGCAAAAAAAAAAAAAAAAGTAACAGAGTGAAGCAAGTTTAAAAAGTGGGGATAGAAATACCAGAAGGCTGATAATGCTGCTCCAACACATTTCGTATAGAAAGTTTGCAAGTACTTGTGACAGCTAGCTTGCTACCTCCTAAACTACGGCTTTATTATCTACAATAATGTATTTAACACACATTTTGAAAGCTAGCTTTTATGCTTATTCTTCTGACATAGCAATGTTTGAGGTTTGTCCTGGGATCACTCTGTCTGGCCAGTTCATGTGTGTTAAAAACTAATGGCGGTTGTAGATACAAAGCAGGTTTCTTTACTCCAAAGCTTGTATGCACATTTTGCCTCCTGTGTTTTATATTAAGCAATGATAGCAGGTTATGCAAAAGCCTAATTTCTGAATGCAGCCTATAGTCTATCAAACTTGCTGACATTAATTTGATGTAAAAAATTCTACTGCAGATATAGCCTTTACCAAATTCTATTTGTAGAATAAATAAGCTGAAATTTTAAGGAGATGCTTCAAACTATTTTGCATAAGAATAGAGTTGTTAAATTTGCAACACTTTTTCCATCTTAATTCACTCACTTCAGTGCCGTGGTAGCTGGAGTTGCAAGAACCAGATAATATGATCTTTAATTTAAAATAATTTTAATAAATTGGGAGCTTGTAACGTAGTTCATATTTTTAAGCTCAATTTTTAAAACAAGGTACTTGAGAAGACGCTATATTGACTTGTTGTTTTTAATAAGACAACAATTCTGTGTTGTTTTTATCATTCTTTAGCTATTAGAAAATTGAAGCATGGACATTTAAGGCTGTTTCTGATTAAGGGAAGACTTTAGAATCTTTGGACAAGTTGCCCCTCCATAAGCAAATCCAAATGTCCCAGCTTTGCATGAGCAATTGCTAAGTACACATTAGCCTACGTATTTGCTTATGCTGTCCCTGTACAATCAGCATGCACTATAACTAAAGTGCTTTTATACGTAAGTATGAATCAATCTGTGTAAAGTGAAATCCAGATCTCTATCGTGCAATGTGATTCTTTTTTCCACTTCGCACACAGAGTGTGTAATTTTATTTTGCCACTGTAGTGACAATTTGTTTACATTTTCCAATAAGAACAGTTCCATTTGTGGTTAAGTATAGGAAACGATCGCAAACAAATGTTTGGAAGTAGAATACTTAGTCCATCTTCCAACAGGATGTCACATGTGGCAAAATCAAGAGCATTCTGCACAGTCTGCCTTGGCAGGTCCCTCTTGTCTTTGCTAGGTCATTGCCTTACCAGTTTTGCTGTCACATTATTAGTTGTGTAACAAGGGTGAGTTCTTTACAAGACTGCTGAAGTTGGAGTTGCAAAACCACCAGATCTTACGCTGCACCTTTTTTCCCTTCTGTTGTGTTAAGGTGGCTGGAGAAAGATACGTCTACAAGTTTGTTTGCGACCCTGAAGCGCTTTTCTCCATGGCTTTTCCAGACAACCAGCGCCCCTTACTGAAGACTGACATGGAGCGCCACATCAATGAGGAGGACACTGTGCCTCTGTCCCACTTCGACGAGAGCATGGTCTACATGCAGGACGGAGGCTGCTGCAACACCCACCCCTACAATGAAGGCTATGTCTATTAACAGCAGTGACAGTGAAGGGGATGTTTTCCCCCTCTCTTAAGCTTCTCCTCTTTCCCAAGACCCAGAGGAAAGCTGAATCGACTTCAGTTTGTTTTTTAAATAGTACACTAAAAGGGGCTTTTCCTGTTGCATTACTCCTATGGTCTGCCATGGACAGCGCACTTTATTTGAAAGGGGAGGGTTGGAACCTAAACGTTATTCTGTGTAACAGGAGGAAAAGGGTGGGTTTGCTTTTTACTTAAGTTTGGGAAGGGAACATACAGGTTTTAAGTATGAAAAAAAGCTATATCATGTCTGTTTTGTTTCATATCAGCATAAGATATTGTACATTTTCTCTGGGTATCCGTAGTACAGTTAATTCTCATTGTGCAAAATAACCACTTGATGATGATATCAGCACAGCATGCCTAGGGCATTTGTTTCTTGCCATTCTTAATTGTCTTTCTGCAGTTATCAAAGAGAAGCAAAGCATATACCACAGCATTTAATTTAGAAGCTTCCAGTGGCAGACCTTGTACCTTGCCTCTGAGAACAACGAGACAGTTTTTCCTAATGCTTTTTTTTTTTTTTTTTCCCCAAAAAAAAAAAAATCCTATTTAGTGACAGACTGGCTGTAAGTAGAGTGACCAAGCAGCAAAATCCCTGACTTCAGACTGCAAGCTGCATGCTGTATCTGGTGCCACATTTTTATACATATATGGCCCATGCTATGGCGTTGATTTTTCAAGATCCATTTGAGGGTAGTAATTACATGTGGTAGGCTTTCTGATGATCATGTCAGCATTAAATACAGGATCATGATCAGGAGGGAGAAAACATTTTGTATCCTTCCATTTCCTTTGGTACATAAATAAGTTATTTAATCAATAGGAATTAACTGTACTAAGTCACATATCTAATTATGCTGTTTAGACACAGCAAGCACTCCTTGAGAAGAATATCCAATACACTAAATAGGTACTTTAGTAATTTTTAGACACGGTACCCATTAATATGCATTTAAACCTTTTACTGCTGTGTTATGTTGATAACATATATAAATACTAGATAATGCTAATGCTTCTGCTGCTGTCTTTTTCTGTAATATTCTCTTTGATGCTGAATTTACTATGACCATTTATAAGCAATGCTGTAACTACAGGTAGCATTTCAGGACAAAATAGATGACTTGAACCATTTATTGCTTAGAAAATAGCTTACGCCATAGCTGTGCTATAAGCAGCTTTTACGCGCATCCACAAATGACTAGTAAGCTTCAGCTTGCTAAGGAAAGCTCTGCAGAACCTTTTGTAATTTTCGGTGGAACGGAGACGAACTGTCAAAGAATACCACAAAGTTGCTGTATGACGTTGTAGTGCTGGCACTGGTGTTACCAATCAACTTGTTTTGGACACTAAATGTAAATGTGATTGGATATGCTCGGAAGACAATTTAAGTTTTGAGGGGGTTTTTTTGTTGTTTTGTTATTTTTTCAAATGGTTTTATTTTTTGAGAGGGGTTACCTTGAACACAAACCACACATGCTATTCTGTCTGTAAAGCAAACAAACAAAAAGCCCTGACAAAACCCTAAAAGTTTTAAATATTTATGAGCACCTTTTTTGAAACACCACAATTTGTAGTTTGAAGGGGTGGAGAGGGGGTAAGATCTAGATTTCATTTTTTGCCCAGTGAAATTTAAATAGGTGTTATATGAAGTACCTCATTTTCCTACTTAACTAAGAAGCAGAAAAAAAATGAATACATAACCATAAAACAACAAGAATAATTTCATCATAATGGATGGATTTCAAAGACAGTCCTAGGTGGTGGGTTAATCTTCCATCCTTTGTCAGTTAAGACACTACTTAAGTTATGAATATTTTAATACACAGTTAATCAAAAGTAAAGAAGTAGTGGTCACTAGAAACCACAGGTGCATAAAAAACATTTGGGAAGGTATTTAATTTACTCAAATCCATAAGACAACATATTTTATGATATATGCCTTAATATGTCACTTAATTCTGTCATTCATAGGTCTCAATAGCACTTGAATACTTGGTGATCAACCCAGAAAAAGAAGTCTAAAATTGCAGAACTAGAAAAAGGAAAGGGAAAATGTTGAGTAATACTGTTTAAAAAAAATGTGGTTTCCACTGAAATAAGGTTCAAATGAAACATGCTTTGATGAAAAGTCCTTGGATTGGTTTTGGTTCTTTAATGTCAGCACAGAGCGCCTCTTGCCTGTGGCAGGATGTGGGTATTTGGGAAAGGGGTTGGACAAAAAACGAAAGAAAAGACTAAAAAAATGCATCAAATGTGTAATATTTAAGAAGAAATATATATATATATATGTATACGGTAGTGACTCACTGAACAAAACAAGCAGTCAGACCAACATTACATAATCTCTCAGCAGAAGATAAAAAAGTCGTTCACTGAACTGATTAACCCTTTTTAAAATGTACCTAAGAGGTTTATTTAAAGACTATTTTTATTCCACTTTTTTGTTTGGGGTTGGGATTTTTTTGTTTTGTTTTGTTTGTTTGGGGTTTTCAGGTAGAATAATAAATCTGGCAGCTGATTTCTGCAAGATTGTTGTGTATTGGATTCCTAACCATTTGGACTGGAGAGGCCCCTGCAGAAAGGTTACTTTTTTGGAACAGGAGATGGTCTGTTCCCAATGCCTAGAAAGGTTTCCTACAAAGTATAACAAAAAAAAAAAAACCAAACACAAACAAGTGAGGAGTATGTACAATTTATGCGTATGTATATATGAGTTATAGCCAGGAGTTAGATTACCAAAGCATTGTATTTGACTGACAAAAGGAAGGAGGATGATCTATGTAAATTTTGGGATTGCTTCCTACTAAGGACACTTACACATTTTCACAGGCCATTTTAATATCGTACGGGATTTGAATGTGGGGTATTCGGGGCTGGGGTAGGTGGGCTGGGTTTTCACTTGTTTGGTTTGGGGTATTTTGGTTTTGTTTTCAAGATGTGCCACAAGTAGAGGGAAAACACAGCTTTCACCTCTTTTTAGTAGGAGCTGTAATAGAGTTGGCTTGTGCGTGTTTGCCTGTGTGCATTTGTGCTGGGCAGAGCAGCGGGGCAGCCCAGGGTGGTGATGCTGTGAGGCAAAGTCGGGAGCCGCTGCGAGACCCGCGCGCTGTGGAGCAGCTGAAGGGGCTCAGGTTTCAGCAGACGTGACAGCTCACTTGCACTGGTAGATGAACAGAGGTGAAATCAGTGAAGGACTTGGCAGATCCCCTCACAATCCATTTGAGAGAGTCAAGATTACAAGTTTAGGACAACAGACAAATTTTACTTTAGGGGTATGACTTCCATTACAAGGAGCTTGGCCTTTCCTCTTCGAGGTTACACCAGTCTAACTTTCTTATGCACCAGCGACAGTACAAACCTTAATATTACATTTGCTGAAGGTGTAAATTTCATCTGCTTCTCAGACCAAACCTATTTGCTTTATTTACAGTGGGCTGCTGAGGTAACTAGGGGAAATGCGGATACATAAATGATGGTTTTCTCCAGAAATACCCTGCAAAGAAGCCCTTTGCTCAGAATATTTTCATCTTTGGGAGTCTCTGCTACCTGGAATTATACCCCAGAGATTAGTGCTTAGAGTTTTATTGCCCTTGATATCTGACTGGTTTGGGCTGCAAGTCCATTTTCACAGGAGAGTATCATCTAGTAAATATTTTTGCCTTCTTTGTGGTTTTTTTGTTTGGTTGGTTTTTAATAGCAGGAAATAGATCAATGTGTACAAAAGGTATTATGAGGAAATCTCTGAATTGTTAATGGCTGTACTTTCTCCTCTGAAGAGCATTAGGTTTAGTTCATGTATTACAGGTAATAACACCCATAAACAGCCCTATTCAACACTCACATTAATAGTACTGAGGACTCTTCTAAATAGTCTCCTTCAAAAATGTTTTGGGAATCTTAATTAATATGGTATCCTACATTGTAAGAATCATCACTTCGGAATATTCCACTTGGATCTAGCAATAAGAGCCTGGAAAATTAATTTCTCAGTTCTCTTTGCTTGTTTGAGGGTTTTTCTCTTGTGTGTGTGGGTTTTGGGTTGTTTAGTTGGGTTGAGGTTTTTTGTTTTGTTTTTTTGCTTATTTTGGTTGGTTTAGTTTGGTTTTAAATCAGAGACCATTCTAGTTGGAAAGGAGGTAGCAGCTGAGAGCAGGTGCTTGTGCCTCAGAAACTCCAGTTCAAAGTCCACTGCATTTTGCTAAGATACCAGGCTGAGAGCTGGAGCATCTGCAAGTCAGAACAGAGCCCTGCCCTCCATGTGCTCTTGTAGAGGAGGGAACTCTAGTGCGTTGTCTTTTGTTACTTTTGCTGTGAGAACAGTAATCTCTGGCAGAGCAGCGGGATGGAGAGCTAGGGGCCAGAAGCATTTTAAAACTGCGAGATTACCCAGATCTACCTGAACCCTGGGGTTCAGAAATGCATCAGCAAAGTGCTGTCCCTTACCTCCCAGCTTTCTTGATTGTGTAGGTAGGTAAAGTTAACTTCATCTTTTACTTCAGGAGGTTGAAATATTGGTTTCCTCCTTTAACACCAATTTACTTTCTGTGGAAAGGAAATATCTGTGCCATCTTACGTAATAGTCTGAAAATGTCTGTGAAGTGTCTTGTTGACATTTTCCCAAATAACTTGTATTTTGTGTGAAAATGCCACAACAAGCATCACCAAAAGAAAGGGTAAATAAAGTTCAAGAGTGTAGCCGTACATCAGGATCTCCAAAACTATATAGTATTTACTCTAGCAATGTATCATGTCTTTAATACTGCTGAAATATCCTTATTACATAGTTTCATTGGTCTGACCTCAAAAATACTCAGTATACCTTGAAATGTTTTTTCAATGAGCTTCCTGCCATTAATAGAGGTTACAGGAAGGTACCCCTGAGGCAGGGTCACAATCAAGCATTTGGATCGGGTAAGCTGTGTAATTCTGTGTCTTTGCTCTTGCAAAGATCAGTGGGCACTTGTGCCCATATCCATGCTTTTCAGTTGCATGGTAGAGAGTTAATTAACAGCCACTGGTTGGATTCGTGTGGGGGGTGGTAGTTTTTGGGTAGCTACGATTTGCTTTGTTTCAGAAGGAATGTCTGTATGTATCACTTTCCACACTCCAGGTGACCAGGTAGATACTTGGTGTCCAGAACAGCATTTTTGCTAATTCAGGCAATGGTAGTTCCTTGCTGCTGCCCTAAAATGGGAAGAGTTGAGGAGATTTCACAGTATTCGTTTCCCCTCCCTTCAGAGATAGAACCCAGCTGATCTATCTGAGGATAGTTTAAGCCAATTCTTCACTCACCCATGATATTTTAGTGAACAGTCTGTTCATCAGTACAGTGGCACTTTGTAGAAGCTGTGGTACAGAGTGTTGAGTGTTTTAAATGTACTGCAAAGGGCTTTCTGTGGTGGCTTTCAGTCAAAACCTTGCATGGGCAGTGGCATATGGCTACACCACCTAAATAGAGGCAGAAGGAGATGTTTTTTCAGAGGCACCAGCTCCTCAGAGCTTGAGACATTTGCTGAAATCTGCAGTTTAGGCTGCAGCCAGGATGAGCCTCTGCATCCTCTCTGTGCATGTAGGAGGCCGGAGAGAGCATGATCCCAGCGTGCCTGAGTGAGGAAGCACAGAGATGGGGAAAAGTCTGTCAGGGGCAATCTGGCTCTACCAAGTAGCTATTCCAGAGCTGATTAGTACAGGAAGAAGGAGGTTATATGACCAATACAGTAAATCACAGAGATAATTATTTGAAAGACATGCTGCAGGAGAATCATAAGAAATGATGGAAAGTAATAAACTCTGTAAACAGCAGTGATTTTTTAAGACCCTGGTGCTTGTGGGAGTGCTTCAGGAAAAGGAAGAGAGAAAGTAAAACACGGAAAGGGACGATAATATTAGATGAGAACAACAGGAGTCAAACCATGAACTGCATTAGGGTACTTGGAAGATTGCAGTATTTTAGATAAAAGGAAGGGACTAAGATAAGTGCAGAGTCAGTATACCGAGATAAGAGCAAGACAGAGAAGGTAATTGGAGACAGTGCACTTTGTGGTCAGTGGGCCAAATGTGTTAGGCTCAGAGCTGCACTGGGAATGTGTTTTTCCCTAGTAGTATATCCCCAAGGACAGGAATATCAGTTCTGACTCTGGAGTGACTGTTGATTATTTAGTAAAACCATCTGCACAGTGTTTGGTAGCTGTTAAAAGAGCAAACAAGATATTGCAATATGCAGAGAGTGTTTTGGGTTGTAAATGCACTGTCTTTATCATCCCACTATACTAAAAAAACCCAACAAAAACCACAAACACAAAAGAAGAATACCTTTCAGGATAATGGGGCAGATTGTGGGTTGGTATAACTCAGCTTGGTTTCCTTGAAGTCAGCTATGTAGCTTTATGCTAACAGAGACTATGGCCTGTATTTGGTAATGTGTATGCCTGTCTAGCATAGTATATATACAGGACCTTTTTACTTGTTGCATTATTCAGAAAGATACACAAATGATCAAGACCTGGGGCATAGCATGAGATCAATAATAAAACATGAAATTAAACAAAAGTATATGTCTTCTGAATTCTACTAATGTAGACAAATCATTCTATTTTTGTATAAAGCTCTCTGATGGGGCTCTATACACACCTT
The DNA here is from genome assembly GCA_013400975.1 of Atrichornis clamosus. Taxonomy (NCBI): domain Eukaryota; kingdom Metazoa; phylum Chordata; class Aves; order Passeriformes; family Menuridae; genus Atrichornis; species Atrichornis clamosus. The sequence goes on from WBMZ01009052.1 coordinate 70,875, forward strand.
TAATCCTTGAAATTTACTTTTTTTGACCACTGCTGGCAGACTCTGTGTTCTGGAGTCTCTTCTCCAAGTTTCTCAGCACCATTCTACAAAGGGTCTGAGATCTATAGGGTCAGACTGCCTGCCCAGCTGGTCACAAAGACCACGTGAATATTTACAAGTCTTAAGGAGTTCACTAAGCTTCGGGCCATTCTCTGTAGTGTCAGGTGTATTGCTGATTTAGCCAGAAAGGCTAGACTTACAATTGAATATATATATACCTTTGGCTACAGGTGACATGGGTGTGCCTGAACATGAGTATTTGAAATGAAGGCACACATTTCTGGTGGCACAAGGTGGTTCTGTATACTGTGTTTTGTTTGGGTCCCCTAACTGAACAGGAGGTAACACAACTTACTTAAGTAGTTTGGGGTTTTTTACACTAAATTGCTAAGACTTGTGCATGATTACAAAGCTGCTGGCATTGGGGTTGGAATTGTTTTTTAAAGGGAGAAGTATTGCTGCATTATGTTTGGCTGGGAACTGTATGTCTATCAAAAAAAGGAAGAAATGAAAAAAAACCCACTAAGAATAAAAATTGACCAATTAGAGAGTAATACTAATTTTATATACCTACCACTAACAGCTACCATTTCACCATAAGTTTTGCTTTCTGCATGACGTTTTTGGGTTGAAGCAGCTCTAAGAAGTTATAAACCCCTAAAAATAATGAGAGAGAGAAAAACACACTAATAAATGTCTTTCCATTCTTATATTGCCTCTAAATTTATCAATTCCATATTCCATAATGCTGTAAGTTCTAGCCTGAGCAGATAACATTAAGCAGTACATATCCTAATTTCATCAGACTTGGACTCTTGCTTAAAACCTTAGGTGACTCCGTGCATTTATATCAATTGTATCAACAGAGCAGTACATCTGACTATCTGAAAGCAGGTGCGGATCCAAGACCAGATTCGTCATGACAAGAGGGTCTGGATTTTGATAGAATTTTTATGACAAACACAGACAGCAAGAGACCCAAATCTCTCATGTAAAATAATAGAAAAAACTCTGGAAATACTATGTATGTGATGTCTTCAGTTAGTAATATTTTTGGAAGACTAAAGGCAGTTTTATTTGGCTGATTTGTGTCACTTGGGGGTGACCATGTGCATAAACTATAATGGGAAATCAGTATTTCTGAAAATTTATATAAGAGGATTTAGCCAGAGAAGTGTGACCTGCTGACTCATTGTCCCAAAATGGTATCAGTCTAAAATATCACTGCAAGTGTGAGCTGAATTCTCATACAAGCCCTAAATGGGACAGACAGTAGCTCCATACATTAGGAGGGCAGACTGTCATAGCTGTATCCAGTAGAGAAGGGCAAGGAAAGAATCTTGAGACCATTAAGCATAAGAAAAGAAGATTAGAACTTCCAGTCTTGCTGCAAATTGGCAACTGCAAGCTGAAAATTGTAATTAATGAGAAACAAAAATTAGCTTGGAATGGCTTGCAAGGAGACTCTGGATTCTGGGGCAGCAGATGAGGTCAGCTTGTGTTGGACTGCACGCCCAGGATCTCCTTTCTATCTGGAGATGTGAGTAAATCAAGCAAGTGAACCTTTGCACTACACAAAGTGGTCTCAAATTTGCTAAAAGAAAAGCCCATCTGGAATGTTCAAGCAGATGTGTTAAAGAAAATGTCATCATGTAAGAAAATGAACCTCTGTATTGATAAGAGAAAAAGAAAAGCATCAGTATATGGACAGCACATTATTAATGAAGAAAATGGCCCTCAGAAGGGCCTATATACAGAGCAAAAAAGCAAAAAAGGACATCAAGAAAAGCAAGCCTCTTCAGTATCTCAGGTTCTTAATGTTTAGACAGGTATAGGGTAGCTTCCTTTTTTTTCATGACCCTGCTTTATGAGGGAAAAATAAGCTTCCCCTTTAAGATTCAATAGCTATCAAGATTCCTAATCTTTTTCTTTATTCTTATTGCTGAAAGGTGAAATTCAGATTTAAAGCTAAAGCCTGTAATCCACTCTTTACTGAATACAGTTGTTGCTATGTCATAATTATAGAAAAATCATGGAGCAGTGTGGTGTATTGTTTTTATTGACATGGATATGAAGGAGTTATATTGCTATACCCGAGCTGCTTGTTATTTCCATGCTGTTTATTTCTGGAGGCAGAAGTACATTTTACTGCTTTCCCCCTGCCCAAATGAAAAAGGCTTTTATTGCAACAATCCCAAGGTTGTTTGGTTTTTTTGGGGTTTTTTTGGTTTTTTTTTTTTCCCTCTCTGGAGTTCATATGCTGAAAAACAAGGGAAAAAAAGGAGAGACCTATTCTTCAAATGTTTAGAAATTTGTAAATAGTGGCACAGATTTCCTCATTTCTCTGCTTGTGAAGTTAGTTACTATGATGGAAAGTCTCAAGTTCTGGCAAAGAATTTGAAAGTGAGTTCAAAGTAGAGCATCTTAGAGAAGTAGTACAAATATGTTAGCTAATATTTGTGTACCCACACACGTATTCAAACTGTTTCTTTCAACAAAAGTTACCAATTATTTCGGACTTTTATAAGATAGAAGTTGATGCCTTATATTTTGCCTAAAATTCAGACTTTGCAGGAAAAGGCGGGAAAATTTATCAGAAAACAAAAGAATGGAAGATTAACTTTTCCAGAGTGCTGGAATGTGAGATTGCCCAGTGGAGCAGGAAAAAGGAACTTAAAAATGCATGGATAATTACAGTTGACATATAGCTTTGTGATTTACTACGTGGATACTATTCACATACATAGACTCTATAGGCACTTTATATAATAGCCATGTAATTAATGTATACATTATTAATATATAAGTGCTTCTATTAAGAGATGTCATTAATGATTCTGCCATCCTGAAGCTGTAAGATACAACTACAACTTAGTGTGATCCCTATAAGACATTTATTGTGGTCTGTCAGAATTAGACAAAAAATCTCCTCTAAATTCTTATCAGTACATAAAATCTTTTAATAAAATTCCATTAAAGTAACCAGTCTCATTGCCCTGGAAAGGGTGCGTGCCTGCCGACTCTTGGTGAAACAGGTGGAAAAGATATGGAAGTGGATCAAGGAAGACCTAAAATATATTCAGGACTTAAAATATAGTCAGATCTCTAGGAACAGATTAGAGGAAGAACTACACTGATATATAATATATTCAAACCGAAAAATGGAAAACTTTTTGTTTCTCTTTTGTCCTATTTCAAAATAGGTGTGGAAATTAGAGAGGGACTGAGGAGCAGTTCTGAGAGGAAGAACATTCAACAGATTGCCATTACTGGCATAAGACAATCCATTTATTTGCTGCGAGTTTCTGCATAACAATAGAAAAATGTTCACCTTCCCCTGAGAACTGTAAAACAAGTCTTCACAAGACTTCAAGAAACAGAATAATAATTAGTGATTTGAAGGTTAAGTATAATAATTACAGCTGGTAGCAGAGACTTTAGGACTGCAAATATAATCAGCTCTGTCAAAATAAGTTAAAGAGAAGAATATTTAGTCACAATGTTTTAATATACACAGTTCAAATGTTTTCTCTGAGTCTGCCTTGAAGTCTACAGACTTCATGTGCCTCTGCCTTTTTTATACCTGTAAGTGATGTATGGCGTCCTGAATGCATGAGCATTCTCTGCACAGAAAGAAATCTGAACTGTGAAGGGGCAGAGTTGCAAGGGCCAACACAATCAGAAGCATCAGTTTTTATCAACATTGCTGACAGCAGAACTCACTCAATGGTGAGTTCTCCAGCATTTCCAGTGGCTTTATGAATTTTTCTTTACATATTAATTGAAACAAGAACTCAGAAGTCTATTGAATTCAACAGGACTCTGGGCCCAAGATTTCTCTACCTCATTTTCATATGGATGAAGTTAATCTTGTATGTCTTATTGGATTTTTTATGTTTGATTGCTATGAGAAGACTGATTCATTCTGCCTCTGCCCCTTCTTTATACATTTATTCTTGTGTAGAGGGTGTGAATTGAGCAAGGTCAAACCAATCAGCACAAATGCAAATGAAGATAAAAAAGTAAAGGACTGGGCTGTGGCATCAAGTTGCTTGCTATCTTCTCCATGCAAATCCAAGGGGTTTTCTTCCTCTGTAGTGTTTTTTTTTAGCAGTAACAGACTATTACTTATTTTTATTCTGTATCTCTATCTCTGCAGAACAATCTGAATTTTCGTCTCTTCAGATGAGAAAAATCCTTTTTTCTTTTTATCCCATGTGCTTCCATTTGCTTAGGTTCTTCTTCTGTGATTACTCTTTCATTGTGAAAATCATTTTTTCAGGAAGTTAAGACAGACATATCAACATATTCAGACAGGTTAACATACCTTATTGAGAGTACAGGGATAGAAAAACATTACAAAAGGTAAGTATCTGCAATATTTTGTTTTAGAGTATGAAATATTCTAGCATTGTCCCCTATAAGAAGACCACTGTAAGTCTATACAAGGATATTATGCAGTATTAAATATATCTTCCTTGCTGAAACATGAAGAGAACCTTTTCAAACCCAAACAATGCATTAAACACCTCTGCCTTTACCTGTCCCTGTTTGTGAGGTGGCCTTCCTCATCCTGTGATGGGCCAATGTTATTTTTACCCTGCTTATCACCATTAATATATTTGAAAAAAACCTCTTTTTATTGTCCTCCACATTTCTGGCCATCTTCAATTTCAGCTGAGCTTTTGGCCACACTAACTTTTTCCCTACAGTGGTTTCGTGGGTTGACCCTGACCAGATG
>WBMZ01009053.1:8224-75182 GCA_013400975.1 Atrichornis clamosus
CTCTCTCTCTCTCTCTCTCTCTCTCTCTCTCTTATCTCTGGCTGCTCCTGCTGTTATTGCTGGCTGCAGTCAAGTGAAGAGCTATTACAGATCCAATGAGTTTTCCATTACTCCCCACCCTATTAAAGCTCAACTAGCATGTGAGAGATTCAGGATGCTTTGGAGAAAAACTTCTATGAAAGCAACGTAACCAACATAGCTTTAATTGTGGGATGTGCTTTTTTTGTGTGTATGTTTTTACACCTCACCCTGTCCTTAGCATAGTAAGAAAAGAAATTCCTATATACTCTGATACCACAGAAGAGGAGCACCCTGTGAGTACTCCATAGTGATTTAAAGAGGCATCCTTAGCTGTACAACATTAACAAAATCAAATACACATTTTCTAGCATTCCGGCGTTTCTATGAAAATACACAGCCTCAAATAGCCATTTCATTACATACTTTCAACAGAAATACAGTTTTCTTCTAACTACTCCTGTCGTTGGAATACTATGCTCCAAAAGTCCGTAAAGACACAAACACACATTTTTCTTTAGAAAATAAAAAACACAGAAACCATTTTCTAAAAAACAAAATTAGGGAAAATACTTACACACACCGTTTGCAATTATTCTTGTGTTTGCAACATTATATCCCCCATGAAACATTACACACACATACATATACACACATTTAAATTTTTCTTGATGATTTGAATCTGTTTCATCTTCTGCTCATTGAGGACGTTTGGGGGTCAGGCATTATTTCCAAGCACACTCGGTTATTCCGTTTGCAAACTAATAAGCATAATATCATGACAGCACAGAAACCAGAGTAAAAAAAACTAAAAAAAAGGAATAGAACAAGTGACCTTGTTGCTCTCTCTAGCAGCTATTTATTGCAAAGTTCATGCCTAAATGGTTCTTATGCAGAGAACAGGTGACCAGCGAGCAAGTAGGTTGGCTAGCATGTTCCCTCTGTCCTGTCCTCACATTGGTCGATGTTTGCCTATGGGTTTTTTAATGTATTCATGTCTGAAAAGTGAATTTGATATGACACATGATAATCTATGAAAATGTTAATCAATACAAATAGTTTAAGCTGTCATCAAATGCACTTCTTTAGTCAATACTCATATTGCTGAAAACAATGTCACTGTCACCAGGGCTTAATTTGCACAGCACTTAAATATTGGACTCTGTGCATCAATGCACTCCTCTTCAAATACTGTAGGTAAACACATTTTCTCCCTATTTAAGGCTGAAGCACTCAGCACGCATTTAGTTGAGCCGAATCCTCCCTTTTGAATACCTTGATAGGTCCACTGGAGGGCAAAATTAATACTTAATTGAATCTCACAGTCATCAAAATAATCAATACTTTTTTATTATTTATTCTTTACAGTCTGTTGACTGTTTCAAACCTCTGAGGGAATGGTGGAAAGGATTCATGGCTTTGAAACACTGTCATTTAACAAGGTAATTTTCAGTGGGGCATTAGGGGTTGTGAAACATATAATAAAACAAAAATGGTGGCTTATAATAGGAAGAAAGAAAAGAATTATATTTCTGCCATCTAACAAAACAGGATAAATAAAAAAAGCAAGTGCAAGCAGGAGAGGGAGAAAGGAGGGGGAGAGGGAAAGAAAGACTGGCTTTTGAAGGGTTTTATCATATCAAGAGCAGAGCTGAGCTTTCATAATGCTGACATTTCTCATTCTGACAATCCTAAACAAGTGGAAAGGATGAGATCGCAGATATCATCTTTCATCACATTCCCCAGCTTAAGAACCAACATGACAGCTTCTCTCCCCTTTACACTGTTAATTACTAAATAAAATACTGCTTTCTGTCAGCATTAGATTATTGCAGATAGCAACCACAAACATTACTCCATTGTTTTGTTTTGCCTTTTTTTTAAACCAGTGATACCTACCTTGAACTCTTCAGAAAATAAATTAGGCTTCTGTCTACATATTGTAAATATATGAAACATAATCAATTTAATCAATGTGGTCAATCCATGTTATTGTCAGGCTAAATTGCTAGCGATTTATTAACATTTCATTTACCGTATTTATTAGGCAGCAACAATCTGAACATTTCTTAGATGTTTCTGGAGAGGAAACAGAAGTCAACACATTTCTTTTGCAGATGTAAAAAAACTCCGACTTGTTTAGCCTCATACTCATATTGCACTATGGACAGTCATTTACTGAGGCAAAAAATTTGTTTGCTTTCATATACTAAATAATGTATTTTAGCAGATTTTGCAGCTAAAGGTCATTGTGAACACAAACAGCATTGTTTCAAAGTCTGTGCTGCTGCTCTCAGTTACAGCTATTCATAACTAACACCAAGATTTGTTACTAGCATCCATAACAAATGTGAATCAGGACAAAATTTGACCCTTTTCATCAAAGTAGTTTGAGGAGGGAACTAATCATGTCCACAGAGAAACACTCCTGATCTGAGGACTAACAGCAATTTAATGGAGGATGCTGAATCAGTAGGATTCTAGATTAAGTCTAAGTTGCCAAATTCTGAAGTTGAATATATGAAAAATGGGTGGAAGAATAAAGTGGGAAGTGTGACAGCACTGGGGAAAAAAGCCTCAGCCCTCAGATGTCAGTGAATTCACAGCAACTTCAATGGAGCCAGTATTTTATTTGTTATGTATATCAATAATTAGGCCTCATCTGGAGTATTCTGTTCATTTCTGGTTAGCCCATGTAAGAAAGATACATCAGAAAAAGGTGCAGTAAGAATGATAAACTGATTGAAAGGACTGGAAATGCTTACAGGAAAGTGTGACTAAGAATGAGCATGATCAAAGGATACAAGATAATAAACGGCAGGGAGAAAATGTAGATCAGGAACTATTACTCGTCTGAGGAGAAAAGGTGTCTCCTCAGGGAGAAAATGTAGATCAGGAACTATTACTCGTCTGAGGAGAAAAGGTGTCTCCACGGAAATGGGAAAAAAGTCATAAATCTAATAATAATAAATTATACTTTTCCAAACACTAGGTGGTGGAAAACCTGTGGAACTCATTGCTGCAAGGTATCACTGAGACCTGCACCGCAGTAAACATCAACATAGTCGCTCGCATGGCTGGGCATACTCTTAGCTGTGAATTTAAAACAGCTTTACAAACACAGAGGCAAGGACTATAAAAAGTGAAATAACACAAACTGCTGCCCCCTCCCTCAGACAGCACCAGAAACTGTAGTTAACCCCCAGGGTAGCTCTCTCTGTCAGGTGGTAAATGAACGACAACTTTCTCTATAAGCAGACGGATTAGATACTGTCCAAATTTCTAGTCTACATGAAGACTAAATAAATCACTTAAACGATGGGTTAAGGAAAGGTTTGTTTCCTTGAAAAACATATTTTAAAATTGACATTTTTAAACTTCAGGTTATCTCCAGGCCTTCAATTGCTTTCTGTGCTTAAAAATATGTCTGTTCTGCAGTGAATTATGCATGATTAAATACCATTGTTTTTGCAAAACACATAATAAATTGTAATTCCAGGTCACAGCAAGTGGCCTCGTCTGCAAAATCCCTTTATGATCAGAGGAGTTGTTCCTATATTTCCCAATAGCCTCCCTAAAAAAAATTCTGGACTAGTTGCTATGACAGCTGCAGGTCCAGCAGCCTTCTCCTCCTCCTCTGCCCACCTACAAGTCCATCCCAGAGAGGACCCATGGCACTGGAGAGGATGCATTGAGGCAAGGAATTGCATACGCATCTTTTGTGGCTAATACTGTCAGGATCTGTTCTTCTGCACTGGGTATCTGTGGGCTTGACACTCAGCATTTGCTTTTTGGAAGGTGTTATAGGTCAGATTATACTTTGCACTGTAACACAGCCTCTTGCATTGACTGACAGCCACACAAAAGTTTCAGCGTTTCATATGCAAAATTGAAAAGTCTAAGAATGCATAAAACCATCCAGATGAACTTTTTAAAAAGGGTTTTATGCCCTAAGTAAGAGACAAGGGTACATAACAGGGATATAATGATTCAGCATTTCAAAGTTCTAGTTATGAGAGAAGGAAGGAATTGCAATCCCCGTATTCAAAATATACCTGTATATACCACACATGTAGTGACAAATTTTACACACACCTCTTGCAGATACTCACATAACTTCTCATCTATTTCTTGTCCAACTAGCACTAGTATTTCCGGACTTGCCTGTTTTCTATGAGATTTCCCTGACAGCTTTGTGCTGCAAGTGGTCCTCCCTGCTGTGTGTCTCCCTTAAGGGGTGGCTTATACCTCCTGTAATTCACTTACAGTATCTGCTACACCACTCCTCAGCTCTACCACTCCCTGATGACTTAAACTGGCTGTTGGGCTTAATTTAATAGTAAAAATCATGTGGATTTGCAAAGGCAAATTACAGTTCTGGTAACACACCCTCTTCTAAAAGCCAAAACCTTTACTTTTTCCTTATCTGAAGCACTGCATGAAGTACAGGAGAACGTTTATCACTGTGTTGAAAGCTTTGCCTTTGCACTTTAAGGGTAAAGGTGCAGTTTCTAAGCAAAACTATTTAGTAATCAAAGACAGCTTTTAAAAGAAACTGTATGGGTTTTGTGTCAAACATGCCTTAGGCAGCAGTCTAAAAATGAGAGAATGAATTACTTTCTTCCTTAATGTAAGACTTGGGTGATAATAGAGCTTTATAAAGGTTTCATGTACTGATTTAGCCACTGGTCTAAATTTTGTACTTACTGCACCATAAACATTGTTGCTGTGAATGTAATTACTTTTTAAATTTTAGTTCAGAGAAAAAGTAAATCCTCTGTTTTGCTTTTTACTTTGCCCTTAGTTTGAAGTTACTTTGCACAGACTTTTTTTTCCTGTAGCTTAGAAGCACTAGAAATCAATTTTCTGATTTTCTTCAAAACATGAAATAAATCCCGCCCAACATCCCTACCCCAATCCTGATATTGCACAGACTTCTGTTTGGGACATATAGAATAAATTTGTTTGAAAGCAAACACAAAAATTCAACTAATAAACATGAAATTTACACTTTCTTATTCTTATTATTCTAATGACTGCACAAAAAAATTATTCAAATTGTAGCTTTTTAATGTTTTTAATCAAGATAGTATGGTAACAAACTTGGATAAAGCTATTCTAAGATGAAATTTAGCTTAGGTTTTGTGTGAGGAATACATTAAAAAGATACTACTGGAAAAGGATTGGATTTAATTTTTTGTCAAATACCAGTGAAATTTAGGATTACCTTCTCCCTTGGTCCTCTTATGAAAACATTTTCTTCCTTCATCTTATTGCTTCTAGAGGTATTAATTTTTTTCCATAAATAAAGATCTCTCACAGACAGTCTTCTTTGATTCTTTCTTCTTTTAACATTGTTTTATCTGCTGTCACTAATGTGCTGGTATTTCCATCCCAATCTATCCATAGCCCGGTTTATGCAGACTACTTTGAATCAACCTTTTGTTGCCGTTTAGCCTCTGACCATTGCTACCTTCTGGCTGTCACTTCCCTGGAAAAGTTACAGAGAAAAATCTCATTTTCTTCACAGCCACTTGTACCACCGTCTTTGAATGGATGTCTATAAGCAAAACAAACAAGACTGCTGAAATGTGATCATTGATCTCCCTTCACTACCTAGATCTTGAACCTTTATTTACTCCATTACTTCTCTTACCTGTATTACTTATATTTAACTTACTAAAATCTGTAATGCCTCTCCTTCCTCTCACAGCAAAAACTGATATATCTCCAGTTTGTCTCACTCAATATGAATATTATCACCCAAAACAGTCTCTGCTTTTTTCAGCTAGAATGGTATTTATGCTCCTCATTAAATTCTCTGTACCAGAAAAAGCAAGTTCTTCTTCTCTCCCTTTTCTCAATACTAATGTGGCTTTGGACATTTTGTTTTCTCAGTGATACCCATCTTCATATATAGTGTCCAGGTTGCAGTTAAAAAAGAGTTTTCTAGTTAAAAATAACATAGCTAATTAACTAACCTGTGCTTAGTTATACCCATTTTATTAATGGTACTGAACTATAACAATTTAATTTAGGAAGTTAGAGAAACTATCACTGCCCATGGTGCTTTCTTTCACACAAATATTCTTCTCAGGTTAAGCTGTAATGTTAGGATGGTCTTCATTTATTTACTTAACTTTAAGTTCTAAGGAAATTGAAATGGTTACTGCTAAGTAGTATAACATAGATTCTGTCAGAAAAAATAAGGTTTACAGAAACTTATGGAGCTCTTAATTGTTGCTTTAGGAATCTTAAAATAGAATTAATTTTATTTCTTTGTTAAACTAAATTTTAAGTGGCAATGTCCCTTGAATTGCTGTGTCTTGAGATTGAAGTGCTACAATGTGTTTTCAAATCATACCAAAAAATCCCTCACTAAACTTATTTTTTTCCCAGTTTAACTATTTTCCCTAATGATATCATTGCACATATTTCTTACACCTATTAATAGCAAGCTGAAAGGATCACAAGAGAAGTTTGATTTGCTAGTCAGGCTAGCTAGAGGCTGCAGGATGGGAATAGGCACACAACAGCTGCACTGTAGTAAATAGTTAGGTCACCATTTATTTTATAGTCTCTTTGGGTTTATTGCTCTAAACATACCCCAGCAGCCATGCTTCAAGCTTCAAACAGGAAAGAAAGGCCAAGAATGTTGGTTTCACCATAGAGAAAGTGAGGAACAAGAATTCATTGTAGGAGACACCTGCACCTCTGGTCCAGAAAAGCCATTTCTTAATCCTGCTGGCAAAGAAATGCTTGCACTAATGAATCCATACTTTGTGTTTTTCCTGACACACAACACTTAGGGATCACTAATGCCAGAGTACACACAGCACAGAAGCTTTACTCTAAATGTTGCTTTCAAATCTTAGAGTTGACCTTAATGCTTCTGATATAATTATTAATCTGATTTAAGAATAATACTGCTCTTCTTCTTGCAAATCATTTCATCTTTAGAGTTTTGTACCACATACAGGGTGAATATTCAAAACTATTAATTCTATTAATTAACTAACAGGGGTTTTAATTTTGGCCTTGGCTTGATTATAATGATTCCCATGATGATATCCATTTAAATTATATACTGCCTTACTGGAAAGGAGCTTGCTTATCTGTGGACCTGTAGCAGAAGTTTGTCACACAAAACCTGACCAATTTTTGAGAAAGCAAAAGATCAGGCCTTAGAGATCAGGATAGGACAAAGGCAGAACAGGCATTTTTGACTGAGGCTAATGTGGTGGAGTAAGACTTCAATAGACTTTCCTACTCATTTCACAGAATCATTTAGGTTGGAAAAGACCTTTAGGATCATCAAATAAAGAGATGCTCTATTCTTCTTTCATCTGGTTTCCTGAAAGAAGGAGATGATGTAGGAGAGCAATTAAATCTGAAATTAGAAGATGTTCCTATCAGGAGTAAGACTTTGACACATTTTCTTCATAGGAGTAATGGATGATTCCTAATGCTCTGTCAGTTCTATTCTGCAAGGAGCCATGTCAAACATAAGAAAATTTTAAGCCTGTAAGAATAACTAAAATTTTTATACTGTGGGGCCAAGTTACCAGAAGACTTGGAAAAAATCCATTATGAAGAGGAAAGTTTTCCATTAAAAAAAAAGAAAGAAAGGCCTAATGTAATACATTAGCTGTCTAAAGGATCCTTGCTATACAAAACCCCCGTCTTGTTCATGCTGAAAATTATTTCATATGATATTTAGTCTCCACAGCGACCACCTGAGAAGACATGATCCTCTTTACCAAATCATTGCAGTAACTTCACAAGTGTTCTTTCACAAGCCTGCCACTTTCATAACTAGTCTTTTTTCTTGCTTAATATTTGCTCAATTTCTATTTTGAATAGCCCTTAAAAATAAGGCCTCTCATTCCAGATGATTATGCTATATGTGTTAAAAGATCTTTCTAGAACCTACAGTATTCCCTTATCAGGATAATCCTTCTGCTCTCCATGAGAAGAGGCCATAAACTATCTCTTTAGAACTAAGAAATACAATAAAATACTCCACGGAATACTCTGAGTTAGTCTTTCCTAGGTGAAAGGTTTCTTGTCAGGATTTCCACCATAAAGCATTCAAATGATAATAATTTGGCCTAATCAGAATTTAACTATGGTATTATATGCAGTTTCTCTATATTTGTCAGGCTTTAACAACCATGCACACACTGGAAATTACTTTGGGTGAAAAAGTATCAAAGCCAGAATTCAGCTAAAATTACTTTCTTGTAGAAATCAGCATATCCAGAATCACACCAAAAATAAACTTACAATAAATTTTGAATGTTGATCGAGTATGAGAGAGAAACTTGACCAGGCTGCATAGAAGGGACTCAGAGCCATTGAAAGCTCTCCTTATAGTTAAACAAAAACTTAACTTTAGATAACACATCAGGACTTTTGTGATGTAAAACAAAGAAACCATTAACTTTAATTTCTGACAATCAGAGCATGGGTTAAATAGTAACCTACCTCAGCGGTTAATTCAATTACTTGCATTTGGTCTAGGAAAAGCCACATCAAGATCCATCTGTAACCAGCCATGGACTCAGCCACATCAGGAAAGTCACTTCCTATTTCAGGATGGATCTTCCCTAGCTCTCACCAGAAATTCCATCAAAGACACACAATTAACACCTTCAAAGGCAAATTTGTTGAAACAGGTACAAATCCTTTATAGAGCAATGAAGCAATGTTTTGTAGCGAAAACTTTTTTTTTCTGAAGATTTTTAAAGTAATACTAATCTAAATACAGTTTCATCCAGGTCTTGGGTTGAATGCACTTTTAAAAACAGTTATAATCTATAATACAATACACAGTCACAACCCAGACCAGTTTGGAAATTCGGTATCTATTTTTTGTGAACCTTTTAAAATTCTTTCTAAATAAGGTTAAAACATTTAAACAAATCACACCAGGCAAATCACAATTTCACAAGGGTATCGCAGTAAGAAATTGCTGAAAAATCTTCAATAAAAAATTGGGTTTTTTTATCTTGAAGCAAGTGAGAAAGTCTACCTTGACTTTTTCTTCCTAAACAAGGCTGAAGTCTTCCCAAATCTAAATCCAAACTTAGGACAGCTCAACTTTAATTTTATGTATTATGTGGTTAACTAGTTAGTTAGCTCTTCATGGTGCTTCCCATAATATGGCATACTTGAATTCTAGTGACAAGTATGGGAAATTACTTCTCTCTTGGCATTTCTACTAATATCGTACTTTCTAGTGTTAAACCCTCGGTTTTCCTGTTATCTACTCTAAACATAGAATAAAAAAGTAATAATGCCCATGTATTGAAGAAGCTGAGAGCCTCACCTGATCTGAGCCTCACAGACTAAAATGTTCTTTTCTTTTTCCAGATACTAGAAGATGCATTGCAGCTTCCAGGTGAAGAGGAAGAATCCCAAATAATTTTTGTATCATTCTCCTGTGTTGAGATCATCTGACAGCAAAACCTGCTGCTACAACTGCTAAACATACTTAATAATGCCACAAATACTGCAGATCAATAATGCAATGCTTTTTATATTTCCCAAGCCTTTCTCATTGATGAATGAGTGCAATTGTTTTTTTAATCATTACAAAAGATCTTCAGGGTTACTTTTCTTCATACCAGGTCTTCATCAACACCTGGGTACCACATCTTTCTTTTCACGTTGTAGATCACAACATACTAATTTCTAATAAAATGTATTCCAAATTCAACATGCCTTTAACAATCACACAGCTCCATATTTCTGATGCAATTTCCATAAGGACTTGGTTTTCTTAAAGAACTTGAAGCCCAGATGGTGCTTCGCCTTTTTGTCAATGGCCTTAATCTGATGGAAGTTGCAGGTAGACTTATAAACCCCCAATGTTTTGTTCATTATGCTAGGGTAGGGTATGTCACACACCACACACAGTAGCAGTATTATGTGTTGGACATACAGGAGGATCACTTCAATACAGAGCAGTTTTTCTGTTTAATGCCTTACAATAGGAAAACAGCAGAACATTTACCGATCATTTTAGCAGCAATTACAGTAACTGGATTATCAATAAACAATGAATGAAGCATTTCTCAGATCTGCTAGTATGTTCCTACATGAACTGTTCTGTTCTTTATTAGATACTGCTTGGCTGCGGGAGAGTTTGTTGGTTTTTTAACAAATAAATTTGCCATACAATGGTTTACCACTGGGTCCCTACTTTTTCTTAAGGATACTACTTCAAAACAAAAAATATTTTAAGGAAGAAAAATCTGATCACAGAGTAAACCAAAGCATGCAACTATAGCAACACGTTGCTGCTTTTTGCAAACTGGCTGACATCACTGGGCTGCTCAGTTTCACCCTAAAAGAGTAAGTACCACTGCTCTGCTCAGAGAACAGTCACAATTGCTGTTGATTGCCTTCTGTTTCAACAGGAGAAAAATATTTCCAAAGATCCTACTATTGTTTATCACATACATATCTAATGTATGTACATATATGTATGTAAATATTACATCTATAAAAGAAGTTTTTAGCAGATCTGATTCCTTCCCCGTGAAACCTTTTGGATTGCTGCCATCTGCTTCAACGGGGACAAACACATACTCAATTCTCCTCATGAAAAATCACTGAGATCTATGCAAGGGCACTGATCTTCCTGTCATTGAAATCAATAACAAGATATCAATAGGTATCCCTAAATGTACTTTAGTTGTTTCAAAAAAACATAGGTCAACATAATTTTGTAATATCATTGGTCTCAAATTACTTTTTTATCTACTTTTTAACCTATTACGAACTTTGTGTTATTTTTTAAAAAAAACAACTAATAAACATAGTTTTTGAAAAGAAAAGTTTCCTTTAAATTACTAATATTATTTAAAGACATGGCATACTCTGCAGATTTTTTTTTTAATATGCACAACTCATGCACAAATATGCATATAATTACAATATCTGCTTTGGTAACATTAGCATCCCAAAAATTAATATTAAAAAGCCATTAATAACTTCAGAGTGATTAAAAATACAAAAACAAAGCAATAAAATGCAGAATATGAGTTTTGATCACAATCTCACATTATTTGTTCATTATAAGTTATTTTCATGTGTCAGTCCAGATGGAAATTGGTATTGCGTGTTTGGCATAAATATTTGAAAAAAGCATCTTTGCTTTTTACTTCAAGGAAAAGTTAATTCCTATGTCCATACTTATCATTAGTTTTCTGAACCTAGAGACTACATGTATTTACAGTTTGCATATGCAAAGCCAAAGAGCCACTTGGGTTTCCTGCTACAAGCCTGACTATACTAGTGCCACTGTGAGATCATACAGAATTCAAACTATCTTTGACCTTCCTATTAGTCCTCTTTTAACAAAAAATAGTCTTCCCTTTGTGGGAGAGGAACTTTCCATCAGGTGCTTATAACAGAAGTGCTGGCACCTTGGAGGACTAGTTTTGCCACTGAACCTCAACTCATTGCCAGCCAAGTCGCTCAATCCCTATAGATTGGCTAACCAATTTGCAGTGGAGGGAGCAGGCCAAAGGTGTCTGTTTTGACTTTTAAAACTTTCTGTGAAAATGTGCATAAGCAATCTACCCTACGCCCACACAGTCTTTACTGAACCCTTTCTTGATCTATGCTTTTCTAAGGTTTAATAATATCTAACTTAGAGTTTCATAAAAAACTAATTTCCTCAAACATCACTCACAAAATTTTAATTATATTTACTGCTAGGATAATTTCCACTGTGTTTAAGTGGTTCATTAATAATTTTATCTGTTCATTCCTTTTAACCTACTCCTTTAATGACTTACCTGCTTTCAATATCCACAGATATCCATTTTCTCATGTGTTGTGCAAATAATCAAGCTATGCATACTTAACCAATTTATTCCTTACATTAAGAAAAATCTGTCTCTCATTTCTTAACCTGGTGGCACTTCTGATACATTTCACAGAGCTTCTGCAGGTCTTGATTGTACCTGGCAAACCCAACACTGGGACAACTTTAAAGGGTCTTCTAGGAGCAAAAGATGCTTTTTCCTTGCCCTCCTGGTACTCACACTGGTCCAATGTGTGCCCTCCATCCTCCCAGCCTAAGGAGCTCAAGAAGAATTAGGAAAACAGATCTTTGTTACAGAGAAGGAAGGCAGGAAAATAAAACACCGTAAAACAGAAGCTCATATTTGCTGCTATCAGACCCTACCCTCTTATGTTACTTTTGCTTTTCTTCCTACAACTGCTGTTTCCTCAGGTATATTCCCTTTCCAAGCAGTTATCCATATGACTATCCTTAAAGTCCCAGTATGTGGTTCTTAATTTTTAACCTACTAAAATTTTCCTGCAACATATTTATTCCTGCTTGTGGTTACAGCGATTGCTCCCTCTTGAAGGTTTGCACTGTTTTGGTGAGCTACCATGGCTAGATGCCAAGCACCCACACAACTACTCACTCATTTCCCTCTCCCACAGGATGAGGAGAAAACAGAGGGAGACATGGCTTGTGGATCAGTATAAGGACAGTTTGATAAGGGAAGCATAAGATGCATATGTAAGCAAAACAAAATAAGGAATTTTTAGCATTACTTCTCATTAACAAGTGACTGTTCAGCCAATTCCAGGGCAGTGAGGCCTCAGTATATATAGCAGCTACATGAGAAGATGAATACCATAACCACAAACATCCCCACTTCCTCCTTCTTTCCCCCAGCTTTTAATGCTGAACACTACATCACATGTATGGAATATCCCTTTGGTCACTCAGGGTCAAATATCCCAACAGTGTCATAGAACTGAACAATTTGGATTTGAAGGGACATTAAGATCATCTAGACCAGGTTGCTCAGAGCTCCATCTAAACAGGCCTTAAACAATTCAAGGGATGGGGCATCCACAACTTCTCTGGGCAATCTGTTCCAGTGCTTCACCAATCCCACAGTGAAGAATTTTTTCCTACTGTCTAATCTAAACCTATTCTCTTTCAGTTTGAAGCCATTCCCCCTTGTCCTATCACTGCATGCTCTTGTAAATAGTCTTTCTCCAGGGAGGCTTTACGGAGAGATTGTCCTTTCCCAGCTTCTTGCCCACCTCTAACACAGACACTGTGCAAGCACTGTTCTGTGATAGCCAAAACACTGGGGTGTCATCAGCACAGTTTTAGTCACAAATCTCAAACACAGCATAATATGTGCTGCTATGAAGCAATCTGCCTCCAGCCAGCCAGACTCGATATGATGATTCAGATCTACAACTTAGGAAAATGAGTGGAACACCCACACATCTGTGACATTCCTTGAGCTCCCTTTTCACACAGACAGGCAGCTCTGCTCAACTCACAGGCCTGACATTCCCAGCTTCTGTGCTTCTGCATTTAAGCTCGGGGCCCTTTTTATCATCTGATTCCAACCTAACACATTACCCTGAAGACTGCTGAAGAGAAATCTGGGCAAAATAAAAGCACAAGCGAAGAGACTTAGGCAAGCACCAAATAAATAAAAGTGACCACATGTAGGGTAAGTAAAATTAAACCATCCTCTTTTTTGACTTTTTTTTTTCATTTAGACCAAACTCTTATTCATAGATTAAAATTAACTTTCTCATTTGCTTTTACCCACATTTACATTATCTGGTTTTTTGTCGGGTTATTTAAGTATTTCTCAGTACAGTATCTGAATGCTTAATCATGTACTTTGATCTCTGTGTTTTCATGCAAGCTAGAGTGTCCTCAGAATTCGTGTGGATATTAAAATGTTCTCTTTTGCCATAAAATCAAGTTGGTTGGTGATTACTTCAATGTGACACCTTATATAAGCTTACCATCATGCCTTCACTTTAAACATTGTAAGTCAATGAAATTATATTGCAGACATTGACAACACATACAATTTTGCCTGTTTGATATCCCATTACTACAATAGCAGCAGCAATGGGTTTGGAAAAAGCTTTTTTTCCCCAATAAATATGTGCTACCAATTTTGCACTCACAAGTAGGGCATCTTCGTAGGGAGCACAATAAGGCCACTTAAGTGACTATCACAAAGTATTTGCTTGTTTCCAAGAGAATGTAAAGTAGTACACCCACAGGCCTACATAGAGAATTACTAGTAAAAGATGACCAGCAGCTCCTACATGGAATCAAAACACTTCTACAAAATATTGATTCACCTGTGCAGTCAAAATAGCAAAAGCATTAAATGTTCTCAGACTAGATTCTTAGCTAGGATATCAGATCACTTTTGTAGCACCAAGATATGTGCATAGATATTCCCTATGTAATTTGCCAAAGTCTAGCAGAAAAGAGAAACTGTAACCCCTTCATAAGTAATACTATTTGTACAGTTCTACCGGCAGTTTCCAAACTTCCCTCTGCTCATCTTTCAGCTTCAAATCCTAACAACCACAACCAAATTTCTGTTGGGCTCAAAACTACCTCTTCATCTGGGAAGCCTAGAAATTTACAAGCCTTGAACTCCAAAGGAAGTACACTTGGAGCGGGAAGAGGGGAGGAAGGAAAGGGATGTAATCCCAATTTTAGAGGACTATGAGTATTAAGCATAGAATATCAATTTCATTATATTCCAGGGCCAAGTGTTGTATGGAACAGAAGCTAATAAAATAAGGAATAATCTAAAGCCACAATAATTAGAAAAAAAAAAAAAGAACTCCTTTTCAATTTTCTAAGGTCATATATTCCGTGTGAAGAAACACTGAATTCTGTTCCATGTATCAGTTAAAGAAAAGCTACTGAGAGGCTATGCTCTAACCCACCTAGATTAATCAGCAACTCACCAAGGATCGGGGTGCATTAACATGAATTGCATACTTAAGCAGCGATTCCCTGGACTTTATCACATCAAAATCTGCCTTATCTAGTAGCTTAAAGCATTTATAATTTCAGAAGTTTCATATGCCCACATGCACAAACCTTCACTCAGAGAATTGTTCCCAACTCTGCCTCATTCCCCAACCTGTCTGATTCCAGCAGAACAACTGAGTATTAGGATGAAGACAAACAATCTAACTGTACAAACAGTTGAACAGATTCTTCAACTGGGTTTATTTTCTGAAGAAAAGTTCTAGCTGCAGACTTCCACTATTTTTTATTATGTTTTTACAAACATCAGAAAAGAAAAAAAAGGGAATGAATGTGCCCTTATGAAGAGAAATTGTTAAATGAAAATGCATTATTTTCCACCTCTGCCTCACAACTACTATTACGAGTAAGGTAAAGCTTTCAAAAGACACACATTTCCTTTGATATCAAAGTGATCTGGAAGACCACAAACAAAGAAGATGTATCACACAGAGAAGTGACAACACAAATGGACACTTATGCTGGGCTTCAAACCCCAATGTTTAGGGGTCACTCCATGTGACTCATGTCACTCCAATCTACAGGATTTCTTTCTCCTAGATGACCTAGTGTCTGTACACATCCTTAGGGGTCTTTAAAGAAAAGATGACAACATACTGAAAAGCACTAACAGAAGCCCAACCAGATATGTTAAATTTGTTGTGACAGAGTAACTGAACAGCTGTGATGAAAACAAAGCCATATTTATGTTGTGCTTAAATTATGGCTTTAAGATATAATAGTCATTTATCCATATCTGAAGGGTATAAACTGGTTCTTCAAGCACGTAACCATGAAATAACTATACATACTGAAATCAATGGGACCACTTATATGATCAGATTTTGTGAGGCTGGAACACAGCAGTATGGGCAAATTGCTCAAAGGTAGCCACAAAGTTACGTAGGAGGAAAAGGATGAAAATGACATTAAAATGCATATAACGGGCATTGTGAGTGGTGGGGGGAAAAACCCAGAAACACAAGTGCTTACATTACAACCTTCTTCTGAAAAGACAAGTAGAATTTGTGACATCTACTAGACTGAGAAATGTATAACACAGGAAAGCCATAATTATGAGCAATTGTGGTGTCTTCTAATCTAGATCACCTAAAGTCTTTTACATCAAATTTGCTCTGAGTCAGGGAAATACTTTTTGCACTATTATCCAGTGAAAAATTCCAAAATACTGCATTGACAGTGACTGTAAAAGTTGAAGAACATATGGGTTTGTGTTTATTTTCCTCTCCAAAAGTATTTCAGAAGTTTGCTGGGTTTCCCTCTAAATGTCTCTACAAACTCAGGCTAGGATCTCACTATTGAAGGGAGTTCCCTCCTGTCTTGTATATGACACTAAGATCCTTAATAAGTTATGACCTCAGTAATACTTCTTCTAATCCTTTTGCCTTCACTAGGGTTCTTCAAGTGTAATTCAGCACTTCATTTAAGGCAATGAGATTGCAAAGGCAGACTAGAAAGTGGAACACAGTTTATAACATTGTTGATGACAATGCACAGCAGAGTCCCTTTCAGTATCCCAGTGGGTGTCATAGATACAATAGTAAAATCTGACTTTTCTTAGTATGCCTGCTCTGCACATGTTTGCACTGATATGATACTTTTAACAAAAACCTATAATGTGCATAGATGTTACCTGGAAAACAATTTCAACTTGGAGCACAACAATTATATAATTTCACAGCAAAGTCACATTTTAATCTCCCTGTACTGTTTCAAATCCCATTGCTTTGGCTTGCACCATTTATTTGCAAGGAAAAAAAATGAACAGACCAGATCCATTCTAAATACCAAAAGGAAAAGCTTACAGTAAACTTGGGGAAAATTGTCAGGCAATTTCCTTTTGCAATTCACAAGGGCAGGGGTAAAAAGTGTGTGCTGTGGAATTTTTCACTTATGACTAATATGTCTCCAGTTTCCTTGTAGCTCAAGAAAACTTATTACCAACACTGAATATCGTTATATAATGTGCAAATATTTAAAATTCTAGATCTTAAGTCTACCGAAAGAAATGAACTATGAGTAAGTAACATTATAACGGAGTATAGCTAGTCTGAGAGGAGTTCCTACTTTACATTCTCAACAACTTTTGGAGAGCTTTCAATCAGGTGCTGTAATAACACCCAATTAAAAAGGAGAAGAAGCCTCTCAAACTGCTGAACAGCTGTAACTGATGACTCACTTGGTGGAAAGGACAGAAAACCATGAAAACAATAGACTGTAGCCTAGAGGGTTCACTTTTTATGTTAAATTTTGAAAGCTTGAGGTAAAGGCAAACCACACCAACAGCATGAGTGAAGACTAGACAGATTTGCCAGAGATGCACTTCCTAAGAGAAAACTGGAGGAGCCCTGACCTGTTCACAGTGACCGTACTGCCATCCAGAGGTAGGCTGCAGCTCAAAAGTACGTGAAGTTGTCTTGAATTGGCATGAAGCAAAGACCTCCCTTAAGCCAACATTGAAGACTCCAGCTCTCAGGGAGCCATACAAGTGATGTGGCAGCTGAATTCTGCAAGGGCCTGAGGTTTATCCACTGTTCCAAGCATGGATTTGTGGTAGAATACCCTCCCAGCAGGTTTTTCTAGTTTAGTTTGTCAGAAGAGGGAATTAACTCTGTACCAGCAGTCTCATTTTTCAGGACAGTTAAAGGCATGCACAGAAAGCTTTGTTGGGAAAAACTATTGTTGGTCTAAAAAAACCCAAAACTGACTGATAGCGTGGAAATAAGTGGGGAGATGGCTTTTATAAAAGTGTTCAAGACAGTCTGAGATTTTTTTTTAACAGTAACCTGAGAGACATGGATATCTTACTGAGTCGAACTGAGAGATCTGATTAATGGAAAAGTCCCCAGGAAATGGTATTGGCATTCATTCATTTCCTTTCCAGGCTTCTGTGGTGAACATTTCAGTTTATAAAGGGAAGACAAAAGGTGGTGGACTGCATCCCTTTTTTTTTTATCTCATCCAACAAGTAGAAGGAACTCAGAGATGAAAAGTGATGGATCATTTAGACTACAGGAGGAGGTAGAAATAAGACAGCATAAGGAAAGTGAGCTACTGTCCAGTTCTTGACTGTGGTCCAAAAACCTGACCTGTACAATATATTCCGTGTTTGCATCTGGCAGCAAGTGAGGGGTGGATGTATAACTTGTTTATCCAGATGAATACAAGTGCACTGTTACTTCTTGACCTAAACTGAGAATAGAGAGTCATTGCAATAAACATTTGGTGTTGAAATATGGAGTAAGTTTTATATTAAATATCAAAAAATGCAAAGTATTTAATAATTTTCCTACTTTCTTAATATAGATTTGTATGCATGGAATCCTTAAAACTGAATCATTTAATATAAAAGGCAATAGGGGATGAAGATTTATCTGATGAAACAAACAACACAAGTCACAAAAGGCATTCCCACTCCATGCAGTGCATTAGTTGCAATCATGTTATTCTGTAGAAAGGAGGCTTGACTTAAGATATCCATATCACTACCAATAGTTTATAGACTCTTAGCATAAATGGTGTATCAAGTTGCTCAGATAGAACGAGCAAAGGGCATTGAATAATTATTTGGAATTCAAACATGATAATACACATATCCAATTACATCCTTTCCTCAGAATGAAATCTTTCGTAAGCTTGCTATCCACATCCAATGCCACTGAAGACTCTGGAGAGATGGAGAAAAAAATTCACTCTGGATGAAGACAATCAATCAAAATCTTCTCTAGAACTAGATCTGCCTTTATAGCAGATCAATAAATGCTACCTGTTGATCTGCAACAGTAGAATCATGAAGACACTGACTCAAAATGATACATATATACATATTAACTACTGCACATGTGTTTGCTTAAATAGTAATTCTAAATAAAACTTTGAGTTTTGTTTTTATTAATGCATGCCCATACATAAGCTGACATTGACCAAGACCCTCTTACTGCTCTATCAACCTGAAATTCTGCAAGAGAAAGAAACAGAAAAGTGAAATATTAATGGAAAGTGGGATTTTCCTTGCAATAGCCTCAATAAATATGTCGGTCAGGAGAAAAAATAGGTCAAAAATAGAAAGCTTATATCTCCAATATCAAAGAAAAGAATGTTTGTGTCAAATCTATTGGAGAAATTGTCATGAATGGTTCATCTGTGTGAAAATATGATCCTTGTAATGGTGCTAGGATCAGCGAGACCTAGGATGATATGTTGAATAAGCTGGTTGTAGAAGTTAAAAATGTCTGTGGGAAGCTTTAATTTACATGTCTGTTTTCCAGTATTTTAAAATGGGTAGGAGAGGAAAGTGTAAAGAATCCCTTTTCAGGATGGTTCATTAACTAGTATAAAAATGAAAGTATATTAAATGTGAATATTAAGGTGAAATCCTTATAAACGACATTCAATATTTTCCCAGTGTGCAAAATTTTTCATTTGAACTTATCTGTATCCTCAGTTTTGGGTCATTTATATTTCTTTTCCCTGTGGTCCATATGCTTCTGCTGTTGTATGCGCAGTTCATCTTCCACCCTTTTCTAAAACACTCAGACAGATAAAGTAAAATGAAATATACAGTACCTTTAAAGCAGAGAATCGGAAAACCATCTTTTTATTAGTCTCATATGTAAGGTCTGCTCAGGGAAGCATGCCCTAATTCACCACCTAATTCTGCAAAAATCTTTGCATAGAAAACCGATTGTCTCTGCTCCTTATTCTGCAAGCAGGAATTTCACCATAAACCTCAAAAACATTTTTGTGAGTGAACACTTGGGAACTTAACCCTGTTGGGGGTGGCTGTAAAAATCAGCTGATCTCTCTGAGGAGGTCAAAAGAGGCTGCATACGCTTAACTCAAAGAAAGTACCCTAAAGGGAAGCAGTCATTGTGTCTACTGCAAAACACATAATTTAACTCTCAGTGACTCTTCAGTGAGAATCATGCCAGGCCTGTTGTCCAAAGAAGGCAGACACCTCAATATTGGCAAAAAAAAGGTAGTTGTTCTACAAAGTAACAATTGAATTTGTATGTGCTGTGGTTTATCACCTTTCTATATTTGCAGCCAAAGCAAAGAGAGAAATACTGGACTCAGATGTGTTCAGAGAAAAATATTACAGATGTTGTGGTATTTTTTTGCTACCCCCACAACCTTTTTCAGTATCACCTTCCAATTTATTTCAGGCTGGCTCATTGTGCTATTGTTTGAGTTTTATATAATCTACCTGCTCACTCTTTCCATTAACTGCCAGAGACTGTTTTACAATGGAATGTGCTTATTGCAATGGACTTTTATTGTCAATATTTTCATAAACAAAATTCAACTAATTCATTACCTTCTATGTTTTATCAAAAAGACTTAGCTGGAAAATATTTAACACATCCTAGAATGCAACACTAAGGACCATTAAGAGAGGAAGCTGAGGTGGAGGATGTTTTGCCTTTACTTTTTAATGAGAATAATATAAACTGAAGTGTTCTTACTCAAGGCATATAAGAAGATACAAAAAAATCATTTCAGGTGAACATAAATTCTGCTTGAATTGTAAATGACCCTTCTAGCAGAAATTAGATTGAGGCAGAAGCTTAAGTTCTCTTCTGTATGCCTACTCTTCTTTGGGGCATTTTTCAGGTTCTGGCAAACAAATTTAGACCTGAACTGCAGAAAATCTGATTTCTAATGCTCTTCTCACAAAACTTCAATTACTCTATGTTTAAGATATTTTAATGAAAAAGTCCATCAAGGCCTTGGTTTGTTTCTTTGTTTTGGGATTGTTTGGAGATTGTGTTGATAGAGTAATGTGATGGAATAATT
Organism: Atrichornis clamosus; assembly: GCA_013400975.1. Taxonomy (NCBI): domain Eukaryota; kingdom Metazoa; phylum Chordata; class Aves; order Passeriformes; family Menuridae; genus Atrichornis; species Atrichornis clamosus. The sequence goes on from WBMZ01009053.1 coordinate 28,908, forward strand.
GTCATCAAAAGGATACTTTTAATAATAGATTGAAAAATACAGTGGGCTGGGTTTGCTGCATCCCCCTTTCCTCCCTCATAGCCACTGGTGGACATTTACTTATGCAGTGATGTGGGATAAAGAGTCCTTCAATATATGAACATTTCAATTTGTTAAATGGAAGCTCAGAAAACACAGGATACAATCTACTGAAAAAGGATGGTTGGGGAGTGGGGGACAAGAGTATTTAGCTATTTTAGCTTTTAAAATCATACAGTCAGATCATTTAAATCCCAGATTCAAATGGCTTTCTCATTCACAAAATGCAGTCCAATAGCTGACTTGCTTTGAAATTGAAAATGGTGTCAGGACCTATATCTGTTAGGGCAGTGTAAATTTGGAACAACTCCATCAACTGCAAAGCAGTTAAAATCACATACATTGGTGATTAGAAATTAGCCTATAATATGTTTTAATTTATTAACTATTTCAGGTCAGAAATAAACCTGCTCCATATCAGTTAATTATTTGCTGTCACCAGTGTAACAGCGATGTCAGGCTCACTGATCACATTCTTCCTGATTGCTTCCCTCATCCTACAGAGATAACTGTATACAATAAAGGCAAAACAACATATGATCTTTCACCTGCCTGGAAACTTTAAGGAAAAAATTATCAAAGCAATTCTGTTCCAAGTATCCATTTGCTACTCAGATAAATGGAGCTTCTAAACTGAAGGCAGATAAGAACTCATTTTAATCTGTGGAAATGTGAACAATTTTCAAAGAATTTAAGGAATTGTCTATAATGAGTATAGAGGACTGAGAAATTAATAGTAGAAAGTATATTTTATAGAACAGATAAATCCCACATGATTTTTAACCAAATGATTTAGTAGTTCTCTGATCATATTTTAAGGGTTATCTAAATGCCAGGCAATTACAACTCTACAGAAACAGAATAAAAACTCAGTGTAATTAACATTCAAAGTAGCTGCTAATTTGTCCATTTATTCGCAGCTCATGCAACTTCATAATAGTGTTTGTCAAAGTGTTTAGATATGCAGTCCTTGTGCCAGCAGTTATTAAAACAAACAACACATTTATAGTGCATCTTTCTCTCAATCTGCTCAAGCTGAGCAAAAGCACATTTGAAGCTCCGAGACTCACACCCAGTGTCCACTTTAAATAGAAAAATCTCATTGATTGCGTGAAACTCAGGTCTCATTTTTGTCCATCGATTCCCTTGGTGACCTTCTACAGCATCAAAGCCCAGAGCGAACCCAATCTGACCCCGACTTTATGTGCATTATTATATTGAGAGACAGGAGCTACTTACAGTCCATGCCATTGTCTCCGTAGATATGTAATAAAGAATTCTAGAACTGCTCCTGCAGAGAACACTTCATGCACTCGGCATTTCCTTTTCTCTGTCTCTGTCTCTGTCTCTCTCTCCCCTCCAATCTTAAAATTTTTCTCTTTGCTGTGCCGAATGTTGTTCTGGTTTTTTTCCCCCCTCCAGCGGACAGCTCAAATGAGCAACTTCAGACTTTGACTAATACTCACATAACTCTCCGTAAACAACATCCTTCACACAGATCTATAACTAATAATAATGCTCTTTATTAAGCTCTCCTGTGAAACAATATGTCTAATAAAAGCTGCTCTCCATGCTGTTTTAATTATAATAAATCACCTTCATTATGATGCATACTTCAATATAACATGCCTAATGCTTAGCTACCTGGGATACTACAATAATGAGGACAGAGAGTAGACACATCTTGAAGAAAGTTATTTACACACACTGAAAAATTCTACAGTACCGTACTGCTTTGCAACATGAATTTCAACAACTTTTATCTTACCTTACTGTTCATAACATCACAGCTGAGAAGAACCACCCCCCCTGAAAAATGCTGTTTACACAAATAACAGGACCTTGAATACATCCACTAGCATAGAAAAACAAGTCCTTGCAGTGCAATCATTTCTCTATAAATGTATAAAAGTATTTTACCACCCTGTGCAACAAATCAGTGATGAGACTATAGGCTGTTGTGTGCCGGTACCTAGGGATTTCATGTCAAAGTCAACTTCCTTGGCAATCCCTAGAGAACTGCGCTGTGCACATTCTCATGAAAGGTGTGAAAATCTGATTTTCTAAAATGGATCAGTAATTCTCTATGAAGGGGAAAAGGATCAATAAATCTTTGCTAAGTAGATTGTAAAGGAAAAATTATTCTTTCAGTGACAGTACATTAGGATCCTCCAAACAATCTCAATAAACTAAAGACATAGCATTTCTCCAGCAGCTACTTTTGACTTCTGATATATTTTTGTAATCTCCGATCATTCTGCAATGCACATACATTTATATTTGCTAAGCAATGTTCCATGTTGATGTTGATTTATGAGTGTATGCCATTATAATGCTCGGCTGTGAGTAGAAGAAGAAAATTATTAGCTGCTTGTAACCTGATAGATGTGATACGAGGAAATGTCATTACAGCCATGCACACATATATGTTTGTTACTATATCACTGTCTGTACCTACACAAATATTCCGTACTGTCTATGTATATATCTACACACACATACTAATATTTACTACATTGTGCATATCTATATGATTTTTTTGTATGTGTGCCTATATAGGTACATTTTCAGGCACCGAGAGTTAATTACAACATACACAGCAGCTGTAACTCTACTAGGTGCTTCACAGACCTGCAAGGTGTCCATCCAGTTACGGGAGCAGCACATGCTATCTGGCATTTACACTATAAAATCATATAGTCATGTAGTACTTAAACATGTGATTTTTACATAAAAGCAAAAGTAGCATTTGCCTGAAGACAGCATGATAATACGGTTTACAGCGAGCAGTCAAAATATATTGCCTAGTCAGAAGTGGGCTACGCACACAAGCAGAGGAATTCATTTGTCCTTTTTACACAATCTCTTTTTCCTGCTGCAGAGAGTAAGAGGATCCTGCCAGAAGTGTCTGTAGTGTTGTTTCTGCAGTGCTGGTAATATGCACAGTGTGGGCACTTAAATGTCCATTCCAATTCTAAATGCCAGTGCCGGTATGAAACTTAACGTGCTGGGTTGCATTTCTATTCCTGGCGCTCCCAGCATACAAGTATTCTGGGTGGTAATCTTTGAGGGGATGCATGCTGAGGAAAGGAAAAAAAGAGCTTTGTCCCTCTCCCTAATGCCAAGAGACCTGAAAGAAGAGGAGGCAGCCTCTGCTCCCCACAGAAATCTACAGTCTGGAAACCAGGCTCTCTCTTGCAAGTAGGTTTTGGTACAAACACAGAAAATCAAGTCTAAAAAAAACAGAATAGCATGAGAAATTAAATATGACAGGAAGGCCCAGGCAAGAAAAATTCTGAGTTCAGCACTCTGAAACTGCCTCATGTTTGATAGAGCACCTCCAAAAGACAGGGGGTTTCAACCCTATGTGCAATTCTGAATATTTTAAGATGCATAACTCAAACAAATTAAGTGAAAACCTGAAGACCAAGCTGTGCACCTGAATAAGTTTCCTTCACATTTTTCAGATGGTGGAATGATGGCAGAAGCTATCAATTTTATAGTCAGAAGATCCAATGCTTTGCATACTTCCATAGTTCAAGTAACCTGCTTGTGCAATTTTCTAAATTCTTTAAGCTTGTCTTTTGGGTTTTTTTTGTATGGGGTGTTTTGTTTTTATAAACAGGGCAACATATACAAGAGTGCTTGAGAACAGGTGTTGCCCTAGATCCTAGTTGAGCAGAAGGTATCAGAACATACTTGAACAGGCTCAACAATGTCACTGTTTCATGGGAGGACATAGTTGAAAGTTATGTCTTTTTCCCCCCTATTATCTCTGTTCTCCTTGAGTCCACCAGAACAAATGAGACTGGAGTAAGCAGACTTACATTGACAAAATTATATAAAGGAGGGCAAAAATTGTGGTATCAGTTCTCAAAAAAGTCACCTCATATCATAGTCATGAGGGATGAAAGGATAAAATTAAGTAGTCTTGGACTGAAAAATCTCATTTTCACCCAAAGACGCTATGGTAAAGTATCCTCAGAAGTTTGCTGCAGCTTCTCCTGAAACCTGTGTATTTTGGACCATTTCAGTGAAACTTCTCAAAGCACTTTGCAAGTCCAGATGATGAAGCTTCACAACACCTCCTCACTGTATGTCAAAGAAAAGAAATAAGGCCCCTACATGTGCATATACATCTGCACACGCTCTGGGGTATCACAGGGAGGCAGTCAACACTTTAGTACTGGGTGCCTTATCTGCTCTGGTCTGAACTTTTGACCTAGGTGAAAACCATCCAGGAAACCTATGTCAGATTAATCCTTCTCTCTTATTGTGAACTCATGGAAACACACTAGAAAGTCAGAAAGTCAGTAGCAGCCCATGGCCAGTAATCGCCAAAGGTGAACCTGGCTCCTACAGGTAAAATAATATACACAAAAAATACAATACACGCTCTCATCTGTCACAGATACCCTAAACAATTTTTGGGTATTTCAGAGAAATATGAAATTGTCTTCTTTTACCATAGGTTTTAGAAAAGGGTATTTCAACTGGAACACCATGGAAGATTCAATCTCCCTGCAGCATCACAAGTAAGAAATAAAAAATGCCAAGGGCCTAATACTAATTGCAGAGAAGCATCCTGGTGCCCCATCTGTAAAAGCAGAACATGTCTTGCCAAGGTCAGAGCTCATGATCCACCACAGCAAGTTTTATATGATACTGAATAAATCCCATTCATTCTTATACCAGTATGTATCTTTCATTACGCTTTTGAGGATAGCCCTCTCCTGAAGTTGTAGTTCAGACCTGTGTCCAGCAACCAACTGACCCAAAGTAGCACAAATCATCTGGTTTAGTATGTAAGTATTTATTCAGACCCTTCTCTAACCTGCACATCCAGCACCTCTGGGTGTTTGGCTTCCTCTGTTATTCACTTAAGGTTGCTTTCTTTTGTTTTGTTCAGTGACATGATTTTCCTGGAATGCAGGTAATATCATTTTCTTAGGAAAAATAAAGCAAAAAAACCAACCAACCAACCAACCCCAACAAAACCAAACAAACAAACAAGCAAAACTACTTTTTATTCTTTCCTAATGTTTTCTAATATCACAGATTAAGAGAACATTGAATTTAGGTTTAAATACTATATCTGAAATTTGATAATATTTTCCTCACAGAGGAAACACAGCTCACTGTCTGCCTACCCAAGCTGGATTTGTTGCTGCTGGACCAGAGCTGTATGGGTCAGGAGAGGGATGAACAAATTTTTTGTTGGCTTGTTGCTCTGGTTTGGCTTTGTTTTCATCTCCTTTATTTCTCTCATATTCAGACATTAATTCAAAATCCCTACGTCTCCTGGAATAATATGTATTGAAGGCCAATCCCTGTTGTGGGATGCTGCTCACAATTTGTCTGCATGCTTTTATGATTACAGCCAAGACAAATCATGGGTGTCCATACTCAGCCATTTGCGACTACCTATCTATTGCTGACCTGCACTAAGAAAAACAGATGCTAAATAGTATGGACCTCTGTTTAGAGACACTGGATAAAATGCCTAAACACCAAAGGACACATACACTTTCAAAGACCATTGTTTGTAATTTGCACAAAGTACAAAGTCCTGCATCTACCAAAATATAAAATTCTTAGTGCTTTCAGAGAGGGGAGACTCCATCCAGGAAATCCAGATCAGCATTCATCAAGGAGAGGCCCATGGAAACATTGCATCTAAGGGCCAGGCTCTTTCTATATGATCAAATGCCCAGAACAAATTACGTCTGTGATGCAACACAATAAAATTAACTTTACCCTAGGCACCTTAAGATGTGTTTTTTAGAATACTGAGAAGTTTCTTCCAACTACATTTTTAAACAGTATTTTTGACTCATTGTCCCAAACAAATTATGTTAAAGAAATTCACTGACTGAATTCTACTTTCTGAACACTTATATGCACACATAGGCGGAAAATGTGCAACATGTGCAAAATTCCAGAGTATTATTCTATAACATACTCTTAGAAAGCTTCAAAAAGGAGTTCTTCCATGTCACAAGCTAAAAATTGTATTCAATGGCATATTACTCTCATACAACTAGACAATGTGAATTTTCAAATTAAATTATGGAGCAACCCTGTAGCAAAGGCTGAAACTTACTTCCCCTCTTAATGCCATAAAATTTCACCTGATTTCTCAAAGAAACACAGCCCATCCCAGAGTAAATCTTTTTCTGAGAAGGTTAATACATTTTAATAAAAATGGTTTTGAAAATGAACCTATACGAACCTGTTTTTTCTGCCCTGTAGAAAAAAAACTATCCAGAGGGACCATGACAGGATGGAGAAATGGGCTGACTCAGGAAGTTCAAAAAGGAGAAGTGCAAAGATCCGCACCTGGGACGTAACAACCCTGTGCACCGCTATATGCAGGTGGCCAGTCAGCTGGAAAGTAACTTGGCAGAAAAGGATCTGGTGGACACCAAGTTGAATATGAGCAAGCAATGTGTCCTTGCAGCAAAGAGGGCAGAACAAGGCTCTTTTCAGTAGGGCCAAGTGACTGGGCAAGGAGCATGCACTGAAATACTGGAGGTTCCCTCTGAATATCAAGAAATATTTTTTCAATGACCCAGCACTGGCACAGGTTGCCCAAAGAGGCTGTAGAGCCACTTGCCTTGAAGATATTCAATAGCCATCTGGACATGGTCCTAGGTAAGCAGATCTAGGTGGTCCTGCTTGAGCAGGAGGTATGGACTAGGTGATTCTCAGAGATCCCTTCTAACCTCAGCATTTTTGATTTTGTGAATTTTTAAATTTTTCTTTCCCATTGGACAGAAGCAGGGGAAGGAAAGAACAGTATTAAGATATACAGTAATAAGAACCGCCTTTACCTATATAAAGACTAGTAAAGAAAATTTACCTTGTTCCTTTGGGCTTCAAGTTTTCCTATGACTTATCTAACAGAAGAGGGAATTAAAATGTGGCATGGGGGAGCCAAAAAGGGAAACAGATGAGGAAAATAAGCCTCACACAGCTAAGCTGTGTTTAGGAGGGCACAGAAAGAAGAACAGTGGAAAACAGAGGACCTGCCTTGAAGTGAATTAATTTCAGCTGTGAGCACAGTGAAGCCAAGTAATAATGGAGAAATGTCATTTCCATGTTCTTTCATTATACATTTTGCAAATGGACGTCTTGAAATCTGCAGGACTAAGCTTTCAATGGCCTGGCAAGCCTTCCATTCTTTCATAATAAAGAAAAAATTTAAATTACCAAAGGTTTTGAGTTCAAACATCCTTTCAGTGCAGTGTTACTGTCACCCTGAAACACTGCAGTAATTTCTGTAAATTTAAAAAACAACTTTAGGTGAAGAGTCTGGGAAGGAGACATAGGTTTCCATGAGTTTCTGGCAATTCTGCACTATTAACTGGTGCTGTCACTAGTTTATATCATCTCTCTTCTGTAGTCAACCTCAGGATTGGTTAACCATTGAGTATTTGTTACCATTATCATGACAAACCAGTAAATATACCAAGAAAATGTCATAATAGTGAAGCCCATATATATTTTCAGAACCATATACCTAGGTCACTTCACCCTTCTGTCTGTTGCTTACCTACGTGATCTGGTTTAGAAAGACCAGAAATCTAAAAATTTAAGAAATAGCACAGGAAGCAGGTCCTCTGGTAAAACATCTTTAATACTACCTTGGAACTACAGATTGCAGCGCATTTTTGCAAAGCAGGCCACAACACTCTGAATCACGTAAGTGATTCTTACTGGCTTCGGTAGACCTCTGCATGAACATACTTAGATCTGTTGTGGACTACATGTGAACATCTGTGTCATAATCCAGGTCACTGATATCAGTAGAAGGATACCCTGCATGCAAATTTGGACAGCATCCTTAGGATTTTTCACAAGAAGTAACATTCATATTTTAGTAAAAATACTGTCAGAGCTTCCACAATACTTCATGATAAGCAAACTCACTAGTCACATTTGTGAAAGGCTTAGAGGATGGTAAATGAATACCATATTCATAAGCATTTTATACTGGAAGTCACCATCTTTGTCTTGTTCTGTTGATTATCAAAATTATCTTCAAAACACAGAAGGAGTTACCTAGTCCATTCTTTCTTCATCTCCATTCATTTCTTCCCTAGTCTTCTAGCATTATAAGCAAAATCTTCAGAAAGTGTTTGCAATTATGACACCAGGTATACCCTCCCTGCCAAAAAAACACTAAGACCTTTGTGGGCACAAGCAGTCATTCCCAGGTAAAGATGAAGAATTTCAAGAGCCGTGACCGAAGAAGAGCAAGAGATTGGTCAGAGAAAGTATTTATGGGAAGATAAAGAATCCACCTTTGTAGCTGGCTCTCTAAGCAGAAAGTTTTACCTGTGACAGTTTGGTGGCCCCACTGAGCTGCAGCCCTGGTTCTAACAAAATAAGCATGGTGTGCATTTCAAATAGGAATGAGGCTGATGGTGCACTCTTTTGGGTAAAAGAAATAACTTTTCTGAGCTACCTTGCATAACACTGCTGCATTAGACAAGGTACTTGAGAACAAGCAGAGAATGAACATTGCACATTTTTTTCAAACACTAAAAAGAATGTAAAGGTCATTGGAAATGGTTTCTCTGTTAAGCTTTTTCTCTCTTCCTCCTCCTTCAGAGGGTAGCAGCATTAAAAAGTCAGAAAACAAGACTGTTTATGAACCATATTGAAACAGATCAAGTATATTTTATTGACCAAGCAAAGCAGGCAGATTGCATAAAAAGAGAATCACATGTTTTAAAATATTTTTAGAAAGGGAAGAAGTAATGCTGGTGCCATGAGCCTTGCAGTTCATGCAAGTGTCTTTAAAAGGCAGAGAATGTATAAGGAGAATGGCCTTTGCAGAGCAAAGCAGCATCACAACACACCTCCAGATTACTTCATGCACAACATTGACAAGTCTTTTAAATATTAAGAGCTGTGTTCTACTCTAATTCTACACATGGGACTCCCATTAATGTCAGTGGGTGTTTCACACAAAGTACAAGAACAGAAACAGCCCTTGGCATCTTTTAGTGTTAAAGAAAAAAGATTTCAATAAGTTTACTTAATCCATCAAGCTGGCAGACTCTAGCATTAGCTCCTGTGATAGTGCTGTCAATGCTTGGTCAAGCCTAAAAAACCTTCAAGCTTAAGCAAGTCTTGACACAGCAGAGAAGTAGAAGCTCAAGATGGCCAACTGTAGGAAGTAAATAAACTTTTAAAAGCAAAGAGAATAAAGGATTAAAGGATAAAGAAAATTATTTTCTCCCTTTATATCAACTTTTTTCAAAGAAATACGTTTCAGGAAAAAAACCCTACAGCTTGGCAGGCTGGGTGGAAAAAGAAAAGCAGAGACAAGTTGGAGGCTGGGGGGAGTGGGAAGTAGAGTGTAGCTGCTAATCCCACTAAGGCAGTTTTGCAGTATTGACTGTAGTGTATTGGGGCCATACAAACTTTTTGCCCATGCACTAACTTTGCTTGATAGCCTGGAGTCACTGGAGTTAAAGGTCTCAGTATACATCTTAAGTCCATGGGAAGAGTGGATTTGTGCCCAAGAGAGTATTTTACTGTCAGACACCCAAGTCAGCGCTTATCATTTGGTATCAGCGCTTATCTGCAACAGTGGCAAGCATAAAACAGCTCTACTAATGCCTTCCCTTCCATTGCTCTACGACCCCACATTCACAATAGGAATAGCCTCTTAACCACCGGTCCCTGATACATTTTAAATTTTGTTATTTAGAGATCACAGAAGCCTCATGAACTTGTTTGCCTAGGTTTTTGAAGGACTGATAGCTACCATTTTGGGTGAAGTGTCCTTGACTGAGGTATTAGCCCTCATGATAGTTGCAAGAAACCTAGTTAAATCTGAAAGTTGGTAGAACCAAATCTAAAATATATAGTCCTCTTCTTGTAGGCATATTTAGTATCTATCTGGTTAAATTATCACTCAGGGCTACACTGTGGAATTTCTGTAATGGAGAAATTGACACAGGCACATGGTCTGTTTGACAATGTAGGCAGACAAGTTTGTTGAAATCACTTAAGAGTTAGAGAATACATGTCATTAGTAGTTTGACCTTGGTACGTAAAAGATTTGAGGCAATTTAAACTGTATTACCATCACACAAAGTAGGCAATTTGAAGAAAGCAACAGGGTAGAGGTACAGGTGGTTGTTGGACAGTGATATGCAAGCTTTTTGTCTCCCCTGGAAAAATAGATGTACTTTATTTATAGCAGTAAAAGCATCTGAGCACAAACAGCATTTGAAGACAAAGTTAAAAATATTACAGAAAGATGAGCCCTACAGCTAACTGTATCTAACAAGTCTATTCTCCCTTTGCCTCTTTCTTCTAATTCAGTATATGGCTGACTTATTTGAACCTATCAGTTCAGCACATGAGCAATAACAAAGCATAGCAATTGTCATGTTCCACTCCCTCTTTGTTCAGTTGCTCTTTGGGATGAGCTCCCTCTTACTCACCACTGTCTGACTTCCCTGTGTAGTTACATCAATCTCTCATTGGACTGTTACTGAGGAAAAGCAATTGTCCAGAAAAGGAAGTCTACATGTAGCTCTGGATGGGGCAGTTTCCCAATGGTCATTATAATCAATGGAGTCTCTTTCACTGACTTCTGTAAGAGACAGATCAAAGCAAGACTCTTTCTTTAAGGTCCTTGTGAACAAATTTCACCTGAAAATGACAGAATGCTTCCTGCCAGGAAATCTACAGAGAATTCAGGCAGAACTCTGTTTTCAGTTTCACAACAAACTTAGATTAAGTGAATTGCCTTCTGTAGTTTTCCAGTGTCAATTCCAATTATCACTAATGCTGTGTAAAACCCTAGGCTTAAAAAGCTACATCAAGAAAAGTAGGGTGAAGTTTAGAATGCATGTGGGAAGCACTGTAATTTTGGCTTGAATTCCTTCTGGGATAGAGATTCTGAATGCAATTTTTGTTTACAGTTCAGGGAAGGTGAAAAGGTTATGCTGAAAGTGGTTTGAAGAAGTCTTTGTAAGAGGCAGAGGCACAGTACAATATCATTTTAAAGTCACCCTTAACTACTTTCTCACTAATCCACCAAAAAGACTAACACAAGCACAAGCTAATTCACGTTCTCTGAATTCCATGGAGGAATTGAGCATTTCAGTGTCAGTGGCCTGTGCTTGAAAAGGACTTGTATTTACAAACGGACACTGTAATGAATTCCTAACCAGTTCCAATGTTATGAGAACCACTGCATTTTACAAATATAAATCCACACTAGTAGAAGGCACTCTTTTGGACTACTGAGGACTCATTACTAAGATAACCCTCCTCCCTGCATTCAAATATATGGTCCAATGGAACAAGTCCCAGAAGGAGAGCTGACTACTGGAGAAAAACTTTTCATCATTGCTCAGCAGCCACAGTAGATCATAGCAGAAGGGTCTGATCTAGCTACACTTCTGTCAGGTGTAATCTTCTTAAACCAAATTGAAGTTTATCCTTTTCTACATTCTACCCACTGCTCTGGGGAAAAAAAATCAATTATCTAATTAAACCATCATCTTGAATATATAAACTAAGTGTATATACTCTTTATAAACAGAGTTCCTAACAGTACATTTAAATCATAACTAGCACTTTTGCAATGTCCCCATGGAGTTAATTTTAAAAATGAATGAATGAAAGAATGCCACTAAGACTACAGAATTTCTTACACACACTTCTACACCGGCTTATCCAGTTTTAATGTCTAGGACTTACACAGTTGCAAACTACAGCTGCTTAAATGACAACTATTGTTCCCTGCATGATATTTGGTGAAATAAATGCTGAAGTATGAAATCCATTAGTGCCACATATACTATAGGCTGCATTTGCAAAGGCTTAGTTCAGGGGGGTGGAAATTCCTCTCCACAGATAAATATATCTTTCAAAGTTTTTTTATTATTATTATTATTATTTTCTTCCAACAATTTTTTTTTTTTTTTGGAACATCTCTATCTGTTGGTATTCTGAAACTCAATGAAATACCTCAAGGCAAGTACTTGCTCACCATTTCCTGTTGGAGCAGCACAAAAATGTTGTGTTATTTGAAGCAAGCAGCAAAGATGGCAACAACACAGGGGTGACTTCACTTCCGTGGGGGAAGAGACATTCCAACATATATTTAATATATATTTATATGCTGTATAATTAAAAAGGTATCCCAAAGAGACCAAAAGGCACTGGTAAGTACTTGTTATTGAAAAGGGCACATAAAACAAGACTAGTATGCTTCAAAGCACAATGGAGCAGAATCAGAGGTGAGGTCCTACCGATGGGCTCTCATGAAAGCCACTGAACAACCAGCTCCAAACTAGGACTGCAGTCCTGTGGGTTTTGCTCAGTTTAGCTTCCTATATACTCTAGTGACTGCAGAGCTTATGCAAACCAAATCTAATAGACAGTCTATAGCTAATTCTGTTTTCCTGTGTTCTTTTCCAAGAACTTTGGAAATAAATTGTGCCACCATCTGCCATAGAAAAATGTTGTCCTGAGTTCATGCCACTCCTGGAAGCTGAATAGATGCTGATTTGGATGAGGATAGCTTCCTTTTGCAGTGTTTCATTTGCTGTGATCCCAATCCAAGAGAGAATCAGGCCAATTATATCGAGTGCAAACTCATTAAAAAGAAGCATCACATTCTTTAAAGAAAATAAAATATTCTTCATGTATTTATGAATTAACTATCCTGCCTTTGAAGGAAAAATCAAGTACAGGGGAAAAAAGCAGTTTATATGAAGCTATGCTCTCATTCACACTCTATAAAACCGTGATTACCTATTTTTCCTTTCATGAAATAAACTAGTACTCCTCTAAAGTCAATTTGCAAGAGACTCAGCTTATAAAAAAACCCAGCAAACCTCCACCTCCCATAAAATCGTTCAAAGCAAATCTACCTGGACAAAAGGCCCAGTTTCCCTACTGCTTTGTGCTAAGGTGCAAAAAAAACCTGTTGTCTGCTACATTAGTGAGAAATAACAACTTCAGAGAGTCAGACACATGCTGAAATGTTTCAGTTGAAATCAAACTCTGAGAAATTTTTTAAATGTTTTCAACACATCAGCATGAAGCATCGACCTAGTTGGAATCACTTAGATCTAAAGCAAATGCACTGATTGTTTTCACAGCATGCTTTTCTTCTTCAAGCTGCAACAGGCAGACTGGCAACTGCTGTTCGGAAAGGTTTTCAGCCCCCTGCCTTGGACTACTGTAGCCTATGACACAATCAATAGCAGGGTTAGAAGGCAGAGGGAGCTAAGGAAAGATTATGAAGATGAGGTGAGTGACAGAATTGCCTTACTGGATTTGTTCTCTCTCTCACCTTGAGTCTTTTCTGCTGGAAACAAAGATGGAGAAACATCCCAATTCCTTCTCTGAAAGGGGACAGAAATAGTGGGGAGACAGCGTGGTGTGAGCACAGACAGCACTCTACACTTAAGAACGTTCTGCTCAACAGATAGGACAAGAAAGAAGATCTTGCCAGCAGATGTCTTTTCCTTTGTCTGAGTGCAATCGAGATACCACTAAAGAAAATTTTTCTCTCATTAATGAGTGTAATTATCATGCATGGTGAGAAAAAGTTCATGGTAAAATAAAATTCAAGCATTTTCCTTTAATCATTTCACCTCAGCCCTGCCTGTGCTATCTGCAGGCATCTCTTCTCCAGCCCTTCTGGTAGCAACCATCACCTTTCGAACAAGCCCTGCTCCCTTTGAACTGGTGCATAATGGGAGAGCACTTCAGACACCTGTTCTGCTTAATATGCCACTGCACAGGACACTTTTGCTGCTGTATTTCAAAGACCTTAATGGCTTTCAGTTGTTCAGGTACCCTAAAATTGAAGAATTTTTATACTAACCCTAACAATCTTAATAGTTTGCAGCTCTTGTTACAGTCTTTATGATAGAAAATGTGACTTTAAGTCCCCTACTGTAGTTACCATGCTGTTCTCCTGCTCTATCCCACTATCAGTTTATGAAGATACTTAGCTTGAACTTACTGCAGTAGTGTGAGAAGAGATGGGAAGAAACAATTCAAAGAGAATAAGAGAAGACCCAGTTTATGCCACTGTCTGTTTTTTCCAGTTATGCACAGAAGAATGCCAGGGGAAAAGCATATTTGGAAATTAATAGCATGCAGCAGACAGAATATTGTTGGGATCCAGTCAATCCATATTTATATTTTAATATGATAAAAGGATAGCAAATGGACATGGATTTTATACAGTTATTTAAGTGCTTACAGCACAAGCAAACTATTAAATGTATGTTACACAGGCTCAAGACCAGTGCAACACTCCAACAAGCATAGGGCTCCCTAGACCCATGGCATGGACTGATGTAAGACTGATGATATATAGCAATATGGAATTAATCCCACTACAGACCTTTTGTTTACAAATGGCTATAGCATCATTATTTGTGCTGTGCCTACAGGTATGACTTTCTATAATTCTTCATGCCCGAACAGAAAACTTTCCCAGTTCAGATGCGGAAGATAACACAAGCTACCAGCCAATTGAGCCATCCAATATCCTTCATCATGTTTTAGTCTGGTTCTGTCATCTCAAACATGATATTAGCAGGAGCCACAAAATTTGGACACTTTGCCTTCCTAGAGAGCAGCATAGTGGAAATAGAAGAATGTGTGGAAGAGGGCGTTTATTTTTTTGTTTAAAACCTTTTAATAAAGCAACGATAAGAGAGTTGGCATGGGGAGCAGTAAGGGGCTGCATCAAGGAACCCACCAGCATGGGGAGGCCCAGCCCCAGGGTGAGCACAGCAGGCACCCTGCTGGCACCAGAGATGACTGGGCCAAGCACGTGAGCATGTGCCACTACAGCAGCCACATAACTACAGCACGGGCTGGCAGACCTCCCCAACTTGCAGCTGTTATCCCTCCTTTCCTTCTGCAATAACCCAGAAAACAGCATTTCACCTGTCCCAACAGTACCTCTTAGATCAATAGCTTTGTTTAATAAAATGCACTCAGGTGACCCCCTTCCCAGACCTGAACATTATCTGCCCCCACACTGTGAAGCTTCAACTGCCCCAGCCCCAGGGCTCATTCAGGGTGTCCCCCTGAGAACACTGTACATGGTGCTATGCAGGTTGTCAGTTCACAAAATTAATTACTGGAAAACACTCAGAAAGTTTGCCTTTTTTCTAAATATGAGACGAAAAGCAATATCTGGCTGCAAGAGGCCATTCGTATTTCAAGGTCCCAACAGGAGACAAAAAAATATATGTATTGAGACCCATGAAGTTGAGGGCTTTTCTTTTGGCAAGGGAACACCCTGCAGATGGATGTTCACTTGATGGTATCCTTCATGATCAGACAATATGTTTAGTATTTGTGTCATTCTGACATCCAAGATTTCAATTAATCCCACCTCAGGGTAAGACAGAAGTTTCTTACATGCACTGAGTTGCTTGGTCTGGGAGCAGAAGGGTTGGATTTTGTGTTCATCTTTGCAGTAACCATCTTTTAAATATATAATATAACATGTGGGCAATAGACTCGAACTGAACCTCTTGGCTAGATGGATTTTTGTTAGGGTTTGAGGAACTTTGGGAACCAATATACAATATCAATACTGTAAAAATCCCTGAGAACTTGTAATCACTATCAGTTGATGACTAAACAAGTGTGCATTTACTTCAATTTTATTCTGCTAAGAACCAGACTTGAAACACATCTGTCACAAAAGGCAACTCACAAAAAGGCATGGAATTTAACTCACACGTGATGGATGACTACGAAGTCTACATGGACTGGGTCTTCCACTTAACTCTTTAAAGTGACATATAGAGGTATTTAATTAATGAGAAGACTCTTCTGCACAGCAATTAGTTTCAACCTCAAAAACTAAACCCACTGATTTTCAGTTACAATACAGCTGCTTCATAGCAGATGCAGGCTGGACCCTAACTTTTTCTTATAGCTACACCATCAGAAATAACAAGGCAAACCAGCAGATCTCTAACAGCTGCATTTTTGTCATTTCTTGAAAACCTCCATTATGTAGCGAGAAGATAGACAGTAGACATGCACACCAAAACATAACAACAGCATGAGTAGCACTGAGGGGAGTGATTGAATGGAGGAAGAAAATGGCTAAGCATCTTTCCCCACACAGCAGAAACATCACTTCCTCCTGTGGGACCTGGGTTGGAGGCATGCTTCCAACACAAGGTTACTTATACAGGCACGACTTTCATGCGTATCTCATGGTGATTGATGATGGGACCACTCCTCAGAGTACTAGCTGGGGACACCTTGGTTTTCCAATGAGTTTCCATCTCCAACTGCTCTGGCATAGCACTGATGCTACATTGGTTCCCTTTGAAACTCTGGCTATTTCATGTGTGGCACTGGGCAGCCAGTAGACAGCAAAGAGGCTACCTGTAAGTGATCAGAGCTACCTGCAAATATATTGGCACACCTAGACCCTCTTTCTGCTGGTAAATTTTTCATGGACAATATCTGGAAAAGTAAAGAACAACAAATAGTGAATTTAAACTTTTTACTGTGAAGTTTATCAAACCAACAATTATCTACAAAAAAAAACTGTTTAGGGTTGTTAATTCTTAACCTGGATAATTTTTATATTTTTAAAAATTTGATATTTGTTGCTGTTAGACCCTAACAAACCAAGCATCAGAAAAATCAATACCATTAATGCCACACTATAACTTTAGCCAAAAGAAGAGTAAAATATGTTACAGCAGTGTCTGGTTTGACCCTGGCTGGATGCCAGGCACCCATGGAAACCACCTGCTCACTCCCCCTGCAACTGGACAGAGGAGAGAAAAAAAAATTTGAAGGGCTTATGAGTTAAGGATCTGGGAGAGATCACAGGCAAAAACAGGCACAAACTTAAAGATATGAAAGTAAATTTATTACACTAACAGAAACAGAACAGGATAATGAGAAGTAAAATGAGGCCTTAAAAAAAACCACCTTGGTCTTCACCACTAGCTGCAGAGGAATCTCAGCTCCGGCTCCTGTACCTCATTCCACTCCTTCCAAACTGACCTTGGTGCCTCCATGTTGTCTTCTGCTCACATCTTTCTCACTCTCCCCCTCTTCCTTGGCTGGAATTAAAACTGTACACCAGGATTTTTTACCAGGATTGTTTTGAATTCCTTCTTAAATCTGTTATCACAGAGGCGCTACCGCTACTTCTAATTGGCCCAGTCCTGGCCAGCGGCACGTCCATCTTTGCAGCCAGCCAGAGATTGGCTCTGCCAGACATGACGGCAGGAGCTTCTAGCAGCTTCTCACAGAAGCCACCCCTGTAGCCCCCCCCTGCTGCCAAAAAACAGGCCTTGCAAACCCACGACAAACAGCCATTGCTGATAAAAAATAACCAACAAACCTACTCAAGATATCATTACATGTATATACGAAATGATTTCTCACTGTGAAGAACTATACAACTAGAACTTAGGACAAACCAATAATTCTTTGGTCATTAGAGTCAGCTCCTGGCTCTACAAAGGAACATGAGACACTTGGAAAGTTCTGAAAATAATGGTCAAAAGGAGGTTCAGATGACATGATCAAACAAGAGACCTCCATTTACAAATAATTTCCTTGCATTTTCTGACAGTAATCACTATGAAGTTGTCCTGGGCAACCCAAAATATTATTGTATTCCATATCTATCTGTGCCCAAAATTGTTACTGTCTCTTTAAGACTCCACGGATGGAAACAGAACCACAGGGTTGGAGAATGATGCATCCCTTTTTAAAAGTCGGGGTCACTCAGGCAGAGCACTCTTTCCTCCTGCTCTTCCCCTGGCTAACTTCTGAGGAGAAGTTTAAAAAACCAAAATGTGTTAAATCTTTCTCTTCAGAGGAACTGAATCAATGTATTAAAGTCCAATTATGTTATACTTAAGCAAGGATTATAAACATCCTGAAATCATTGTGTCTGTCTGGAGACATATACAGCCAGCACCTAATATGAACATAATATCTTTTAGATTGCATAGGTTGTATAACAGAAACAGATAAGCAGATCTCTTGGATGTTCTGTAGGAATGAATGCATCTCTTGTGCATATTCCTATATGATATTTCTGTTTAAGCTAATCAGATGACATTTGGACATTTGGACAACTCAACAATAACCACAAAGGTATATTCAAGTTGATAAGGACACTTGCATACCCGCAGTCCAGGGAGCAGGAAGAGAAGACTACTGTGGAAGATTCCCACAACGACCTCCTTTACCTCTTCAGAGGTTAGGCCATACTCCAGGAAAGGATTGCAGCATACTCTGAACTTTAAGCACGTAACTGACTTCAGCAGGGCTTTTCCCATACAAGCAGGGCTCAAAACTATTGTTACTAGAACATTGTTAAACCAGATTCATTTGAGCCCGACAGCATATAATTTGAAGATTTCTGCCATAGTAATTTTTAAGTATCAGAGGGTTCTAATGTATCAGTTTTAAGAAAATGTGTATAGTGATACTAAAATATTACATAAAACACAAAAATGTTGTCTTTAATATCATCATGAATATTTAATTAACAAGTATCTGGAGTCGAAAGTTCTTGTTGCTCCTGAAGAAGTGAATGGTTACAGTAAAATGTAAGTACTGCCAGAAAGCAAAAGGCAGCAATAAAAAAATATTCAGCCTTGGAAGATGGCATTCTTTAAACCACTGAGAATGAGCATTTAGGGTTTGCAGCAGCTGGGGGTTTTTAACTTCCTTCATGGTACATTGAGTATTAGTCAATACATAGACTTTTAGAAGTTAGAAATTTTTCCTTAATCTCTGTTCATCAAGATCATTCAGAGCAGATTTGGAATTGTTCTGTCTCCAGCACAGACTTTCTGTACCTGTAACTACTATAAATACCCTACATGATATCAGTTAATGAAAAAGTCCCTGTTGACTTCAGTAAAGCCAGGACTTTCATCCTTTTTCCACAGACATTTGTAAACAAGTGTAATAGATTTTGAGCTTGACAACATAGTATAGTCGGATAATTGCCCTGTGTTTTATTTAAATAAGTAAGTTTCCATTATAGCATTCGTTATGCAGCAAGATCGGTTTTCTGCTTCTGTTTCTCTGCAGTCGGTTCATACTTATTATGTAAACATTATTTCTACCAAGGTGAAAACAGAGAAGAGCTGCAGAACATGGGAGAACTCAGGTAAACAAAAACAGTCCCTCATTAGCAAAGAAATGTTCCCAACTGCAGAGGCAGAACCCTGCTAAAATAATGATTATTTCTATACCTTGGGACATGTTCAAAGCACATTGAATCTTGCCACAAACGTCAATAGATTTTTGGATTAGGCCTTAATTAGTATTTACACTTGGTCTGACTGTCTCATGATAGAGGTTTGTTTAGCGGTATTGATTATGGCATGTTTAGCAACAGAATCAGAACCATGTCCATGCATACTGCCTGTGTTCTGAACAAGGTTCTGTATTAGTCAATGGGATTCTAGGTTTGTCTCCTTTGGTACAGGATTGAAGTATTCCATAGCATCCTCCTGGAAAAGCTGGCAGCCCATGGCTTGGACAGGTGCACTCTTTGCTGGGTTAAGAACTGGCTGGACTGCCAGGCCCAGAGAGTGGTGGTGAATGG
The DNA here is from genome assembly GCA_013400975.1 of Atrichornis clamosus. Taxonomy (NCBI): domain Eukaryota; kingdom Metazoa; phylum Chordata; class Aves; order Passeriformes; family Menuridae; genus Atrichornis; species Atrichornis clamosus. Next base: position 48,613 of record WBMZ01009053.1, read on the forward strand.
TGCCACATCCAGTTGGTGGCCAGTCACAAGTGGTGTCCCCCAGGGATCAGTGTTGGGCCCGGTCCTGTTTAATTTCTTCACTGATGATCTGGATGAGGGGATTGAGTCCTCCATCAGCAAATTTGCAGATGACACCAAGTTGAATGCAAGTGTTGATCTACTGGAGGGTAGGAGGGCTCTGCAGAGGGACCCGGACAGGCTGGATCGATGGGCCAAATCCAGCAATGTAAGGTTCAACAAGTCCAAGTACCGGGTTCTGCATTTTGGTCACAACAACCCCGGCAGTGCTACAGGTTGGGACAGAGTGGCTGGACAGTGGCCAGGCAGAAAGGGACCTGGGGGTACTGATTGATGGCAGACTGAACATGAGCCAGCAGTGTGTCCACATGGCCATGAAGGCCAATGGCATCCTGGCCTGTATGAGGAATAGCGTGGCCAGCAGGACCAGGGAAATGGTTTCTTCTCCTGTACTCAGCACTGGTTAGGCCATGGCTTGAGTGCTGTGTCCAGTTCTGGGCCCCCCAATTTAAGAAGGATGTTGAGATGCTGGAGTGTGTCCAGAGAAGGGCAACAAGGCTGGTGAAGGGTCTGGAACAGAAGCCCTATGAAGAGTGACTGAGTGAGCTGGAGTTTAGCCTGGAGAAGAGGCAGCTCAGGGGAGTCCTAATCACTCTCTACAACTCCCTGAAAGGAGGGTGTAGCTGGGTGGGGGTCAGTCTCTTCTCCCAGGCAACCAGCGACAGAACAAGAGGACACAGCCTTAAGCTGCAGCAGGGGAGGTTTAGGCTGGACATTGGGAAGAAGTTCTGCTCATTGGTGTTTTGGTTTGAGCCTGGCCAGAGGCCAGGAACTCCCCAGGCTCACGGACTTCCCCCACTTCTTGCAGCCAGACAGAGAGGGAAGAAAAAAAATTCAAAGCATCCACAAGGTTTGTGATTAAAAAATCTCAAGAGAAAATCACAGGCAAAACAGGCAAACTACTTGAAAATATGAAAATACATTTTTTATAATACCAGAAAAGAAGAAAAATTGAGAAGCAGTATGAGCTGTGGGAAAAAGCACCTTCTTTCCCCTCATCACTTGCCCCTCCCTGCTTCCTTCCTACCCAGACGGCGCAGGGAGACAGAGAATTAGGGGGTTTTTAAAGGTTAGGCCAGGTCTTCATATTCTCAAGGATTGGAATCTTCCCCTGCTGAATGGTGGGTCCCCTGAAGAAAGTGAAGTCCAAGGTCCATCCCATGGGCAACAGCGGCCCTCAAACTGCTGCGGCGTGGGTCACTCCTACACAGGCTGCAGTCTTTAAGCATCCCCCTGCTCCAGCGTCTGTAAAGGGGGCTCTGCATTCCCGTGCTCCTCCATGGGCTACAAGGGGGGACATCCCGTCTCACCGTGGTCTCACCACCAGCTGCAGAGGAATCTTGACTCCAGCCCTGCTGTATCTTCTTCCGACCTGACCTGGGTGCTTCTCCATGTTGGTCTTTTAGCTCACGTCCTCCTCCTCCCTGGCTGTAATTTTTAGCTGCACAACCAGAATTGTTTTGAATTCCTTCTTAAATCTGTTATCACCGAGGTGTTACCACTTCTAATTGGCCTGCGGCATGTCCATCTTTGCAGCCAGACAGACATAGGCCCTGCAGGACATGATGGTGGGGCTTCTAGCAGCTTCTCACAGAAGCCACCCCTGCAGCTCCCCCACCATCAAAAACCAGGTCTAGCAAAACCACAACAACTGGGAAGAAAGAGTGATTGGGCATTGGAATGGGCTGCCCAGGGAAATGGTGGAGCCGCAGTCCATGGAGGTGTTTAAGAAAAGACTGGATGTGGTACTTAGTGCCATGGTCTAGTTGACAGGGTGGTGTTAGCTTGGACTCAATGATCTCAAAGGTCTTTTCCAACCTAGTTGATTCTGTGATTCTGTGAAGTGAGCTATTTGATTGGGTTTTACTAGAAAACAGCAAATACAGAGTAAATGAATGCCCTGAACTCCGTCTGCTGATACTGTTACCCCTGCAAAGTTGAGTTGCAATACTGGAAAAACACCTGAAAGAGGATAATCTCCTAAATTGGAAAGAGCACCTGATAGAAACACAAAAGTACGGAAGAGAATAGGTGTTTCAGAAGCTAAACACTACCCCATGTTTCTAAGCACACATTAACATCTGTGATGTATTCTCTAAATGAGAAACACAGTGAAAAGGCAGCCTGCACACGTGCATCTAGAGCTACATTTTTTCCTATTTTTTCCTACCAGAGGCCAATGGAAGTCTCCCACAAAGCAATGCCGATATCCTGACCAAGCTCCACACTGGAACTGGTGTGATGCTTTAAACTCCACTGGCAACACATTCTTTTCTTCCATATACACACTGGCATTTAAAATTACAAGGCTCAACTGCATATTTTTCCATTTAATCTTACAGGTAACTGAAGAGCTCAGAAGCAGAAGAATGTTGCTTTTGTAAAACACTTCAGAATATATAAGTATGCTAGAGGGATATTCATAGAATTAGATGAGTTGCAAGGGACCCATCAGGATAATCAAGTCCCACTCCTGGCCCTGTACAGGACAGCTCCAAGAGTCACATCATATGCCTGAGAGCCATGTCCAAACACTTCTTGAACTCTTTCAGGCTTGATGCTGTGACCACTTCCCTGGAGAGCCTGTTCCAGTGCCCAACCACCCTCTGGGTGAAAAACCTTTTCCTGATATCTAACCTAAACCTCCCCTCACTTAACTTCACGCCATTTTCTCAAGTCCTGTCACTGGTCATGAGAGGGAAGAGATTAGCACGCAACCCTCTGCTTGCCCTTGTGAGGATGTTAAAGATGGCAATGAGGTCTCCCCTCAGTCTCCTCTTCTCCAGGCTGAACAGAACAAGTGACCTCAGCTGCTCCTCCTATGGCTTCCTCTCCAGGCCCTTCACCATCCTCATGGCCCTCTGTAGTGGATTGACACTAGCTGGATGGCAGGCACCCACCAAAGCCACTCTCTCACTCCCCTCTGCAGCTGGACAGGTAAGAGAAAATATAATGAAGGGTTCTTCAGTTGAAATAAAGGACCTGGTGAGTTCACTTACCAAATACCATCACAGGCAAAACAGGCTAGAATTAAAGATATTAGTTGAATTTTTTATTAAGAAGAGCAGAGCAGGATAATTGGAAGTAAAATAAGGCTTTAAAAAAAGCACTTTCCCCCCACCCCTCCCTCCTTCCCAGCTCTACCTCCTCCCCCAGTGGCACAATGAAACAGGGAACAGGGATTGTGGTCAGTTCCATTGTTTCTTCTGCTGCTCAGGGAGAGGAGTCTTTCCCCTGCTCCAGCATGGGGTCCCTCCCACAGGAGATAGTTCTCCATGAACTTCTTCAGTGTGAGCCCATCTCACAAGCAACAGATCTCTGTGGACTGCTGCAATGTGAATCCATCCCATGGGCAGCAGCATCCCTCAAACTGCTGCAGTGTGGGTCACTCTTCCATGGGGTGCAGTCCTTCAAGGACAGGTTGCTCCAGGGTGGGCTCCTCTCTCCATGCACCTCCCATGGGGTCACAGCCTCCTCTCAGGCATCCACCTGCTCTGGTGTGGGCTCCTCCATGGGCTGCAGGTGGATCTCTGCAACCTCGTGGGTCTCCATGGGCTGCAGGGGCACAGCTGCTTCACCATGGTCTGCACCACTGGCCGCAGAGGAATCTCAGCTCCAGCACCTGGAGCATCTCCTGCCCCTCCTTCTACACTGACCTTGGTGTCTGCAGAGTTGTTCTTCTCACATATTCTCACCCTGGTTTTCTCTGGCCACAGTTACTTCTGCACAACAACTTTTTCTTTTCTTCTTTTTAAATGCACTATCACAGAGGCATTACCACCATTTCTAGTTGGCCCAGCCCTGACCAACGGCACATCTGTCTTTGTAGCTGCCAGGGACTGGCTCTGCCGGACAAGGAGGAAGCTTAGAAGCCACCCCTGTAGCTCCCCCGCTACCAAAGCCTGGCCATGTAAACTAATAAACCCTCCTTTGGATGCTCTCAAATAGCTTCATGTATTTTTTATATTGTGGTGCCCTAAACTCCACACGGTACCCAAGGTGAGGGCACACTGGTGCAGATTCTTTAAGATGTACTAACACAATACTATTCAAGCAAAAACCCCTTTCACATAGAAGTCTTCCACAAGTGGCAGGCATTGTAATAAGTCCGACCTACTTTCTGTTGAGAAGAAAGCTTGTTTGCAATACTGTAATGCAATACTGTAATGCAATACTTGATTAAGCACAGCAAAGAATAGATTCTGAAAATAATTCAGTTTTTGCCTGACTGTGATTCTGTTTAGCCTAACAAGAATGTTGTTGTATGAAGTCATAGTATGAAAGTTGAGGCTTGTGGATGCATCTCTCTTTCTCATCTTTGCAGCTTAAATGTCAAAACCTTCATCAGGCTGTTGGGAAAAAGGACCCAATACGAAAAAGATTAAACCCATACCCTTGTATGCACTGCCAGAACAACTATTTCTTTGTTCCTCCTTTTAGAAATAGATTTCAAAGCTCTCTATTAATGTCCTACTTTTTCATCTGGCGTCTATCTTTCCTCTTTGAAGAAAAGTTTTCCACCTAACAAAAACCAGTTGGTTTGTTGGGGTTCTTTTTCAGCCTTTAAACAATAACCCATGGGAAAGTCAGACACTACCAAAACTAAGAAAAATTAACCATACACTTTTTCCAAACTTGAACTACATACAGAATTGCAGAATTACAGAATCATTAGGTTTGAAAGGAAACTCTGTGGATCATCTATTCCAATCCATCGCCAAGACAGGTTACTCAGGAATGCACCCAGGTGGGTTTTGAATGTCTCCAGAGAGGGAGACTCCACAATCTCCCTGGGCAGCCTGTTCCAGTGCATTGCCACCCTCAGTATAAAGTTCTTCCTCATGTAGAGGTGGAACTTCTTGTGTTTTTATTTATGGCCATCACTCCTTGTACTGCTACTGGGTACCATGGAAAAGAGTCTGCTACCATCCTCTTGACCACCTCCTTTGAGATATTTCTACACAGCTCTTGCAGTCTCTCCTCATAAGACAGATGGTCCAGACTTCTAATTATCTTTGTGGCCCTCAGCTGGACCCTTTCCTTGTCTTTCCTGTACTGAGGAGCCCAGAACTGGACACAGCACTCCAGATGTGGCCTCAGTAGGGGGAGTAAAGGGGCATGATCACCTCCCTCAACCTGCTGGCCACATTCTTCCCACACTCTTACATGCTGAAGAAGAGGTTATATCTTTTTCACGGATCCTTAAGCTGTATTTCATAACTCTGATTTAGGAAGCAACTCAGAAAAAAATCACAATCTTTTAACAATGGTTACCCAAATATTTCCTGCCATGGGACTGCAGCATAAAGTGACTCAGTTATACACATGCACACCTCAGTTACCAATGTGAGCTTCCACAAAACCCATTCTTATCAGATAATTTGTAAGGAGGAATAAAGTATCATTTTAGTAAAACTTAATAAAATAAGAATTATTGTTTTCTTTCTCTAGCCTGAAGGGGAGAGATGAAAACATGAAAGGCAGGGCTAAAATATATGCTTTATCCTCCTATGCTTTATCCTCCTATGCTGGACACAGCTGCAGATACAGTAAGGCATTTACCAAGCTGAAACTGATTCAAAGCAGAAAGATACTGACCAAGAAACAAACTGTCTTCTAGAGAAGCAATTTCAAAACAAATCATTAAATAACGTTGAGGGAGGGATTGATACCATGGCCAGCAACACCTCTGCTAACAGAACAGTCTGGATGTACGTCACTTTTAGAGACAGCTTTGTAGATTTTTTCTTGGTTTTGAAAACTTTATCTGAAATGTTGTGGGCCCCAATTTGCCACCAGATAATTCTTGTGCCAATCTACCTTCAGCTAAGGAATAAAAATGAAATTAAGGGGATTAACATTAATTGTGCAACAGCTAAAAGTTTTTCAAAGTACTGATATAGAACAGGAAGGTGACAGAACTGAGCCCTCGTTTATGTTTGTGTCAGTTGTTGCTGCACCACTACCACAAGCATGTTTTGCTGATGCCTCTTAAGATGGGCCCTGGAACTTGTATCTTGAGCAGATGCTGACCGGATAAAGGTGAAGAGAAAGGAGATAACGTGGATGTAGCTTTATTATCCTCAGTCTTCTTGTACACAATTGTTTCACACAGCTCTCTGCCATAGCCTAATCCTGGCTACTAGTCCTAATCTTTAGACCCTTCTGAGTCCTCATTACAATTAGTTCAACATATAAAACTGTAACAAACTTATTAGAAAAATAACTGAATTTTTCTATGTTACCAAAACACCTCTTCTCTAACTGCCATGCCCTCCTCCCACGCTGCATCTCCCACTTTCTTCTAATCCCTCCTTTTTCACATCCCCATGTTGGCTGTTACTGCTTCCCCTTTGCACATCATCCTGGTCTATACTAGTTACCTATTCCCAGTTCTCCTTCAGCATGATAACATGCTCTTACTAAATCATACATGAGATTATAGTCACAATTGTAAATAATGCTCAAGAGAAGCTAAATAAGTTTCAGAAAATTATCCCCTCCTGTCAGAGATAAAATTGGTGTAGTATAGGAATTAAAGTGACTTTAAGTTGCTGATAGTAGTAATTATACCTGTTCAAATGATAATCCAACGTTGTTTCTCCATAGGAACCTGAAGCTTTTACTTTGCAGTAAAGGGACTGTATTGCACATTAAAGTGAAAAAGAGCACTTGGCTTTGCAATGCTTCCATTTTAAACATTGTAAATAACTGGTTGAGGCAGCGGAGAATCAAGAGCCAAGTAACACCTACTATGGGGACTTAATGTGTCTACTTTGTACAAAGACCAGTGTCTATATATATCCAAAAATCTAGGTGTTAGTCACTGTTCTGGAAAAGCTACTGGGTAAGTTGATAGATTTTTTCTGTTGGAAATAGTAATGGCAAGATCTCTGAGAAATTTTTCATTCAAAATGAAAATTCATCTATGTTAGAATCTTTAATCCTACCATTATATGAAAGAGGAATAAAAAAGAGGAATAAAAGTCCAGTTCAGTCTGGCGTTTTACAGAAGGACAGTTTGAGTGCTTTAGTCAAATTTACATTTTCTTTTTAAATTATCTTTTTTAATCTTTTAAAGTCATGCAACTACAAGTCCCCTTCCCCTCATTTCAAATAGAATAGGACTTTTTTGGAATTTGGCCCAGCATGAATATATATACATGTGTATATATGTACATGTACAAATACATAAACTTCCTGCAAATTCTAGGGAGCTAAATAACAGTATATATCAAATATAATATTCAGAAAGAAGTCACACTAAAGGAACTTAATCTGTGAAGTTTTCCAATACAAAGTTTTCCAATACAAAGTTCTCCAGCTTTCGTGTGTGTAGCTTCATATGTTTTAAAGAACTGAGGCATACTGCCAGTGAGATTTGTCAGCAGAAATTTTCAAGCAGCAAGGGAACCTTGCCCCATGAGTTTTCTGTTTCTATTTTTATCTCTAACCAGGTCCAGTCTCCTTTCCATTGTTCCTTTCATCTCTGTTTGCCCAAACAAAGGGCAAGTCCTCTTCCCTACTGTCCCTCATAGTTCAAAACCTCTCTTGGATCTTCATTCAGCCTCCTACTTCTCCATCCCTACCACTCTCTAGTCACAGCTGACTACTTTCATTCATTGCTTCAATCTATATCTTTTTAATCTCTATCTTTTATCTTCCCTAGCTCTTCATTTGAATCACGCCTTTTCCCTCCTCCATTCCCCGTGAAGATGGTCACTGAGTACACACAGAAGTAAGGGGTCCCTGGTGCCACCTCTGCAATTTCCCATGACAGGCATTATTAGAAGCCAGTTTTTCAGGGGGGACAGAAATAATACTCCTGAAAGAGGCAAGAATATATGGGCTTAACTTGGTGCAATGAATAGGACAAAGATACTATGGAATTGATGTTGTTTTTCAGGAAACACTTAGACAAATACCCATCAGATGTGACTCAAATAAACTGGTCCTGTCAATGTGCAGATGATTTTCTGAGGTTCCTTTCACACTTTTTCTGTGAATTTTTAGGGGATGTAGCTGTTTAGAGTTGTCAAGTAAACATGTGCCAACTACATTTCTCAAAGGCTTGGATCATGGGTGGCTTGTAACAGGGTACCTGAAGAGACATCTCAAGCTCCTACTCCTCACCAAATTCAGAGTTTTGCTCTTAATTATGATGTATTTTTAAAATGGGAAAAGGTACCCCATATTTCCCTATCTTCCTTGGGAACCACTGAAGTATTTTAGCTGAAATACCCTTCAAAACTATTCAGAAAGAGTTAGCCAACCAGGTGGAAACACTAACAGCAGCAGCAAAGGTCTTAAAATAGGAAATACTGGGCTACTTCAATTATAGAAGGTTCTACAAGCCCTGCCAATATTTTTCCCTTAGGCTCTCACAAAATGGGGAAGCAAAGAGAGAAATATCTCACAACTTCACAGAATCCCTTAAGCCTCCTATGTTCCCATTTAAAAGGGATTATGAAATAAAATAGACTAGGAAGCTTCTCAAAATTTCAAAGGAAACTCTTGTGTTGACCCCAAAATTGCTATTTTAATTTTTTTTCCCATATCTGACTAAATTTTAAGATATTCCTCATTAGCATAACTGTCATTCTTTGCTTTGCTTTTCTCTCTTTGCTGTTTTTATTCACCTTTTGACTTGGAGTTGAAGAATTCAACTTGCAATAGAAAGTATAGAAAGAGGGAATTTAATTGACATTAATTCGTATGAATTTCATTTGTTTTCTTTTTTCACTAATCCAGGTATACTAACTGAATAATGCTCTGGAAAAATAGATCTTTGTCAAATGTCACAGCAAGAAACACTGCAGCCCACGTGGTAAAAAAGGAGAAAAGAGAGAACTAGATTAAACCTTTTGCTTTATGCATACTCATTTAAAAACCAAATTGACTAAGAAAGCAGCTCTGACTACTATAGATTGAGTGGTGCTCACTTCCCTCCCTTTCATGTTTTCATAATTACCAGCAAAGACATAGATGGAGGCCAATAAAACAGGATTTGGACCTTTCACCTTGTCTGTTAATGGATAGCTATTTGTAGCTAAATAAGGCTTTCTTCTTCCTCTCTTCCCCTAGTCTGATTTCTGCCTATCCCCTTTTCATTTCCATCTGAAAAAAAAAGGAAATTCTAGTCCATCTATTTGGACCCTATCCCTATTTACATCAAGGTGGGTTTCTACCATTCACGGAAATATAAAAGAACTTTGAAGTATATGTAAATAAATTACTCTCATAAACCACTTTACAGCTGGTTTGTACTTCCAGATGGTATAAAGAGGTCTCAGTGTAAAGTAGCATTAGGCTACTATCTCCAGGGGGTTGAGCTTCCCAAAAAAGAAAAATAACTAAACACAAGCATAACAAAAATGAAAAAATAACCAGCTATTTTTAATAATTTTTTTCTTTTCAGATGCCAATTTCAGTCTTGTTTTTTCCAAAATTAAGGGAAAATACATGAGAATTTTTTACAATTTCCCTTCCTGGACAGATTGGGAAAAAAATAAAAAGACTAGTTTGGATAGAGTATAATTAATATCAGTCAGGATAGAGCACACTGGGTTTAATTTTAGTGTTCTTCCCTTTTGCTTTCTGTGCCTTCTTTCTGGTTAGCTTGGGAATTACTAATTAATCAAACATTGTAGACTACACTGGTAAATTTGCTCAGGTAAGGACTTCTGAATTTAAGAAAACAAGCTTAAAGGCTGCTGGTGATCCTGTTTGAGGTTTAGTGTGCTGCTACTTATTTTCTTAGGGAAATATAAGGCTACTTTGCAGCTTTTTTTTTTTTAATTCAGAGTGTAACTGAAATACACCTACATACCCTGATGTTTGTTATATCAGAAATAAATGACATCATGATACTACAGAGGTAAAAAAATTCTCACCACACAGGCCAGATTAAAAGAACAGATCTTTGTGCAGTTCTTAATTCAATAAAATGCTGTGGTACTTCATGGGCAGAAGGAAATATACCCTCAGCAGCATCTGTTTCTTCTGTGTCCTTCATGAGAGTCAAAGGGTACTTTACAATCCAATCCAATGCTGGATATAACCTTTTAAATAAATAAACCATGGTTTAAGGATTTAGAAAGCACTAGATCAAAGAATGTAATCTTTGAGATCTAATAACTACAGTGATGGGTCTAGAATAAGGACATGAACAGAATAGAACAAGGGTTTGCTGAATATCCACAGTGCCTCTTGGGTTAAAATTCATTACAGAGTCATTTTAAATCCCTAGTTAAGGGGCAACCCTAAATTTCTCTTCTTGCTAAAATCCAGCACGAACTTGAAAAATAAACTGAAACAAATATACTCAGGGGAAGAAACTCCAATCTTCTGCTTCTTTTTTGTTGTTGTTTGACTATTCAAAATCCAGGTCTTATTTTCCATACACCGGCCAATTTCAGTTGCAGCCTCCAGGGCTTTGGCTACATCCCCCAATACACGCACACACACACACACACACACACACACACACACAGAGATTCCTACACAGATTCATGATTAACTAAGTGGAAATGGAGAACTGGCTTATTTTTTTCCAGCTGTACATGTCTGTATGCTGTTGTAACCAGAGGAGATCCAAGCCTTTAGCATTACATTGTCTAATGCACAATATGCTGCTCATGTGAGCTTTCCCAATAAGTTGTGGGGATACTTGTGAATGGGCTCAAATGGTTCCATGATCACCCTTTAAATAAGCAATAGCACTAAAGCAAACAAACAGATAACTGTGTTCAGAGCTATTGCGAGCCCTTCACATGCTGTTTTAGAGCACTCCAGTTTGTCTTCTGTCAGGCTTTGAAATTGCCAGCTTTGCTCACCAAGTTGCACACACAAGATTTCTTGCCTACTTTGGTGACAAGCTGGAGCAGGTGGTGAATACTGCATCCAGACTTCTGGAAAAATCTTGTTATCTTTCTTTATTTCCCACCATGGGCATTACAACACACAAACCATCACTTCTGTCTACTGCTCAACCAGCATCTTGTCAAATCTGGCTGCAAGATTAAGCTTCCTCAATTCTGAATTCAATATTGCAACCCTAAGGACATAAGAATCAAGCTGGAACATTCTGGGTTTTGGAGTTGTTTTTTTCCCTCTTAATGGACAAAATTGTTTCTGCTCTGAGATCACGGTTTGCTCTGACTATAATGATAAATCATCGTGACTGACACTATGCAAAATGAGTTTCATATTCTCTGTTTTATTCGTCCACATTAGAAGCCACTTTTATATTTGCCACAACTTTCAACCTTTCCTCCAGAAGACTAGGATTATATAAATCAGATGTTTTTTCTGCTTTGTATAATCCATTTGAAAAATGTGAAGCCTGTTTTGTACACAGAAAGGGATGGGCACAGTGAAGGGAAGGTAAGACTTAATGGCCAGGAATCCTGTGATAACGGTTTGTTTCCTAGAGCAGCATAACTCTCCTTTACTCCAGATTATTTTATTTCACTGGAACAGCATCCTGCCTAACAAAGCTGGGGAGAAGTCCAGGACTCTGGACACATTCAGCACTTGACAGCATCTAGTTCTAGTACCGACAGCTATAGACACTGTGACAGTGTCTTGGAAGTACCCGACTTAACCATTATCTGAATTATTTGCATCTTTATCCCTTTTTTCTGTATTTTTAAAGCTGAATTTAGTAACAATCAGGCAGAGTTCTCCATTGCTATAATTAAAAATCCCCAAAACAATCACAGCCTTTAATATGATATACTATGAAAAATGAAAGCGGATGCTAGTTTGTCATTGATGAGAGACAATGTGATTTTCATTCATAAGTTTGAAACAAGGACATGAAACATTCTAGTTATTAATATTGTTGCTTCAGTCTTAATCTGTGCTGCAAATTTATATTTAGCTATTTATTTCCCCCCGCAAAAAAGGTGTCTTCCAGAAATGGGCTAAAGTTGTCAGTTTTTTATTCCAGTAAAACTTTACTGCACTTTAAATACGAGAAAAGCTCAAGTGAAAACTGAGTTAGAGTTCTACAAGTGGGCTCAGTAAGTGAAAAGGCAGTTAGAGATGAAAACAGTTTAGTGAAAAGTACAACATTCTGATATGGAAATATCACTTACAATATGTCTAACAGCAGTTGTGTAATACTGTTAACATGACTTTCACTAATCTGCTCACAAAAACCTCATGCTTTGTTATTTTCCATTTCTTTAAACTTGTTTCCATATCAGGGGGTGGCTAAAAAACACTTTTGTCTTTTACTGTTGTCCCTGTAATATTTCCTTTTTGGAAGTGCCATTACACAGCTGGATTGTGTCTTTCAAACACACATGAGTCCAAGACCCCTGAAAATGCTAGAAACTTGTAAAATAAAAATTACTTCATGGAATCAGTGACTGAAATAGCATGAAGTTCCATTTTAACAATTTTTTTTGTTTTGCTTAAGGTCCTATTTCCTTTTACAATGCCCTTCCCCATATGTGGGTTCAGAACCCTATCCTGGAACAAGTTACCTATGGGAATAGATATTTAGCAAGTAGTTTAGATAATACACACTGGAAATATCACAGGGTCAAAAATTACTCTCTCAAGTGTGATTTTGTAGCAAATTATTGGATTTTGCTTGTCAAATTACTGGATTTCTTTTACAGTAAAGTGGCACAGGAAAGCCTAGCAAGACAAGACCTATGTATTTTGACAAGAACAACTATCAGAGTCCTACCCCATAAATCCTCATTCACATGTGCAAAGGGCATGGGACAGCTGTACACCTACAGCTGAGAGCAAGATGCATTTTTGAGGCTCTCATCTCTGAAACTAATTTCTTCAACTTTGAGTATATGCACCAGTGTTAATGACATCAATTGCTATTACTCATGTGAGTAAAAGGTTGTTGAAGAGAGTTTTGCTATAATATAGTATGGCATACACAAATATAGATAGAAAAAGCATTATTAGCTTATTAGTTACTACAAAATCTGTTCTAAACAGCTTAACTAAATTTAATTTATATAATTCACCACATAAGGATTGTTTGGAATAGAGATTTTTGCATCCCCTGTCTCTCTCCTCGACCTTTTTTTTATTAAGCTTTCTCCCGCTACCTCTTTTAAGAATGGCTAGAAATTCAGAACAGTCTCTTGATCTTCAAAATTTTCTTTTGATCTAACAGTTAGATAAAGCACTACTATGGAACAGCACTACCAGTCAACAGAGAATCAGCAGCAAATATCAACAACTAATATTTCTCTTTTGAAGAGAAAGTGCTACACATCAGAGCGGTTTCAAAGCCAACATTAAAACAAAACCCCTGAAGCAATAGTCCTTTTACCTGTAGCTCTGATATCCTCAAAAACTAAGTGTTCAAGACCTTTGAGTTACTATCTTTATTCCTAATAGTCGGTTCTAATTGTAAAACAGTTTGCATAACAATTATTTAGCTATCATTTAAGTCAGACTTAGCAGCAATAGCAGTAACTCAAAAGGCTAATTGGACCAGATCCTGCCAATTGTTATATATATGAGGAGTCCCACTGAGTTCAGTATCATTCTGTGCATTTGAAGATTTAGCAATTGTAGACCTCTTAGATGGGCTTAAGTGATTTACTGGCCAACTTTTGGTACACACTTAAGTCTAGTTAAGTTCAGTGAGAGATAAATTAACACATATTCAAAACTGCCTCATCTGAGGTTCTTCCTGCCATTTTTACAATTTCAGAATGAAAAGTTGCATTACTAATGCTGCTGAATGAGGTAAATGACAGGAAAAAAGAGTATTTTGCCATGTCCTCATCTAATGTTGAAAGTGCTATATACAATTTCTCTTCGATGGTCCTTTTATTTTCTTCCATTTGAGTTGCAGTTAAGATCAGAGAAGAAAAATAAAAGTCTTGTTACAGCTACAGGTCAGTGCAAGATAAGAGGCTCAGAAGTCACTTCTACGTACTGTACATACAAAAATAGGCCAGACTGATATTTAGTTTATCAGTCTAGAATCTAGGAAACATAACAGAGGTACTTGAATGTAAATGCATTGCCAAAAGATAATAATCTACATCACCAGAGGAGTGTCACTTGTCCAGCAATTTAAAGGTCATCTGACATACTTTATTCTTCTCTTACAATTAGAATATAGAGAATATATACAGAGTATAAATCACAGCTTTTTTAAAATATGACCTCCTAATTGGCTGGCCTGACTCACAGGCAGCAGAGATATCAGGGTAGTACAGAACAGAAAAGAATAAAGAATTCAGTAAGAAAAAAATACTGAAGATGTTTTTAGAAGGTTGATTTCAATTAAAATCCAATTTTGATGTGAAAATAAAAGAAATCTTTTAAAGTATGAATCAAAATGATAAAAATCCATCTTTTCTGCTGTAAAAACAGAAGTCAACAGAAAAATGCATTCTTTTGCTGGAATCCAGGCCTAGGACCAAAGAATTTACATATATTAAATTAACGAGATCCGAACTCCTCTACGGCAAATATTTATACTGTAAAATATTACAGCCACATTCCTGTATCTCCTTACAATAATAATTCTTAGGGACACAGTATTCTAGAAAGTGTACACAAGAGTGGGTTTCTGCAAAGATGGAATGCTTCATTATCAGAGTACGAGCTTGTTCATAAATATTAAAAAGTATGGTTTTGAAGTTTTTCAAACATAATTCTTACTGTTTACATTGTCTCTCTACTACTGAAAACAACAGTCAATGCCTACCTGTCCATAAGTCTCTTCCTCACAGTCTTGAACTGCAGAAAACCACTGCTGGTGACTGTAGGACTACAGTGTCTGTTCTGGACATACACTAAGAAGACAAGGGGACAAGTAGTCTGACCTTACTTATGCAAGTAGTCATGCTTACAGTGATGGGTCTAATTCTTGCTTGAAAGAACAGGATTTGTCCCAAACTGCAGACAAAAGGGCACAATTTCTTGCTGTTTTATAAAGATGTGTCTTCAATTTACATGTAAGATGGTTCTTTTCTGCTTGGATATGTTATAGGCAATTCTTTATATTAGCTTAGAGTTGGAAACAGATATTTCAAGAGAAAAAGACCTTCTCTATTTAAGAAGAATCAAGCAGAGACTGCTCAAGACAAACTAACATTATAAATCTGATCTTCATTTGGTAAAAATTAAACTCCTGGATACATATTAATCTGCATTATAAAACAACACTGACAACAGATCAAACCTGTGAAAAGTGACCCAGGAGTTACAGAAAGGAATAGCTTCTCTGAGACATGGATCCTCCTGTACTATTGTTGTTAATCATGAGGAAGAATAAAGCCCAAAATTTTCAAAAACAGCAGCAAACTGGAACAACAGAACAGAAAGACCTACATTGGCTGCAGCAATATATCAGTTTCCTAAACTGGGTTTCAGAGGAGAACCTTCTATGGGAAAAGAGCATGTTTACCCTTGCATAAATAGCTTTTACTACATGGTGAGATCATATGGAGGATACCGTTGAAATATGGAAAATAAACACGCTAAACTTGTAGAAAGAGAACTCAAACATAGCAATAATAACTGCAAATGCATGCTTATTTGAAGAAGAATGTTACCTAATTTGTTTCCTCTCAATATACAGAGATCTAATTTAAGCTGCCCCCCTCCCCTTTCCACTTTCCTATATTTGCAAGAACCAGTGAACACAGAAATGTGCAGCCAGCCTGGGCCCTCAGGCCGGTGGATCAAGATGGCAGGCTGGCCTGGGCTCCCCTGGGGACAGCAGAGCCAGAAGGGTGATTGGACACAGTGACCTGTCTGCATGAGATGAGACAAAAACAGGAGGGCTGTAATGCTGATGAACTAACCTGTCACTCACAAGCTCAGGTCTGAGGAAAAAAAAAAAAATGAAAAAAAGAAGGGATGGGTAGAAAAAAAATTAAGAGTACAGGTTTTAGAAAGCATACAAGGTAGACAAATTACAGCACCATTGGAATAATTAGATGACTCATTTAATTACCTGTTCATTCAGATGGGCTCAGGGTATATAATGCAGAATATGGCACAAAAATCCAGCTAATAGTTTCTTTAAGAGCAAAACACAACGAAGAAATAATGGGTATTGTGGCTCAGCATGCAAGGAGGGATGCTACAGACTATTGCTGCCAAGGATCATGGTTTCATGCCAAACACTCCAGTTATGAATCAAAATCACAATGAGCAATGAGCTTCTAGATCTTGACACACTAGGCAAGGAGGTTGTTCTTCAGAGTACTTGGCTGTTTTACTGCTTGCTTCGGGGAGGAAAAATCCAGAGGGAAGGTTCACAAGTAATTCTGCACCCTGGAGCCAGTACACCCAGGTGCTAGGTGATGGTCAGGATCATAGCACTCTGCCCACCATTGCCATCACCAGTGGGAACCACTGTGGACATGGGTGCTTAGAGACAGATGAAATCCAGATCATAAAAAAAAAAAAAGGTCAAAAATGCCTTTAATGATGAACAAGTAGTTGGTGTTGCAAAGGCCTTTAAATCAGTATGCTCCTGCTACTACATTTGTGTCATATACAGACTGTCATACACAGTGTTTGAGCTACAAATAACTGATAGTGTTTCTGATCTCCATTGCATCAGTTATACATGTATAGTTTGGATTTTTTAATTAGGCAAGTTCACACTCCATTAGCAGTAAACAAGACTGAATTTAGAGCTACATCTGCAGGATTAGTGAAAAAAAAATCATTCTCACGCCTGGAAAAAAGTACAATTCTGAAATTAAAAGGCCAAATTATAAACACTTACCTAAGTTTTTGGTTTTGGAGGTTTGAAAGTTAACAAAGACTTTTAAGAACTTTTTCGAATAGTGCCAGGAAATAAATATCTCTTCTAAAAGTATTCAACCCCCAAATATGCAAACCTTTATTATTTATCAATACTAAATACAGTGTGGAAAGATTTTCTGGCATAGGACTTGCCTTTTGATAGCTATTTTCTCTTAAAGCTCATAGAGAAAGTCTATTTCTGTTTTCAGCAATGTGTTGTAATTATACTGATTGCTCTGAGATGCCCACATTTTAACTAACTCTTTAATTATACAACTACAAAGTGCATAACTTTTTATCAGAAAAAAAAATTAAATTTTTCATTCTATCTTAACATACAGATAATAACAATCAAACACTGGACAATTAATCAAAACAAAAACATACTTGAAAATTTTTTAGATTTATGAACACATTTAGATGTGCATACTTACACATATAATATGTAAATATGCACACATGGAGATCTGAAAAAAATGTTTGCAACACCTAAGACAGCAAGTTTCTGAATAACGATGTCTATAAATTCTGACATAGAAAACCCAAAGAATTTAGTCACTTAAAATAGCCCTTGCTATTAATTTTAGGAAATGAAATACACTAACACATGATATAAATATTTTTCCAGATATTCACTGAACTTTTTAAAATTCGTGAAATATGAAATGTTACACACAGAAAAAAAAAATCCTTCTACCTTTTTCAGCCTCAAAACCACTTTCTGAGAGTTGGCAAGCCTTAAACATAAAATAGCTAACTTGCACTTTCTTACATGCTAAAACAAAAGTTACATTAAAGAGATGTTACAAGCTTTTAGATTTATAAAGGTTTCAGGGTACATTTTCTGTCAAGTGTACTTGCTCAAAACCTTGCCATTGTATCTGCCTTAGAATCATTAAACATATTTCTGTAAGACTGAACAAGTAAAACAAAAAGGTAATTAACACAGTCTAAAATGCATATTTTTACACAATGTAGTAATGGCAAACATGCCCCACTTTTTAGGTATAAGGCAGCCTAATAGAAAGCTGTTAATGTTTGGAGGATTTTTAATAAAAAATGTATCTTCTATTTTTAAAATATTTAAAGCAATAAAAGTCTGTGGTAAACATGGTATTACATATTTGACATTTTCCGCCCAGAAATGCATTACTATGTACGATGGTATTAATAAACCATGTGCTTTGAGGGACTTCTGTGCTTTGCCATAATTTAGTTGGAAACAGTGCGTAGAATGCGTATTTTTCTACCATCGTATCAACATATAGAAAGAAAATACTATGTCATCACTTCAGCAGCATGCGTTCACTATACTGGAAACATATGCAAAAAACCACAAACTTTTGAGAGTTCAAAAAATACCCTTTACCAGAGATTGATTTACAAGTCAGTGGTTAATGAGAAAGTGTTGAGCACTTAAAATTTTGTTACAAAAAGAAAAACAGACACCCTTATCTGACTCCGACTGCATTCACAGGAAAACAGCCCTCCCTGTTCATCAGAACAAAATAATTTTTTCCCCAATTTAGGTTATTATTTGAAGCAAATGAAAAGACAATTATTCTTCTCTCTTCTTATAAAAGCTCAAAACAGCACGGTTAAAGCACACATATAAAAACTATAGACTTATCAGAAATCACAAAACAGAAAGAGAAGGACTCACTGACCCATTTGGAAGACAAAGACGACAAAACGGAAAAGCTCTAAAAATCAGCTTGTGAGGCCTTTGAGAGATATTCTTCTGGCATTTCATCACAGCAGCCCCAGACCAGTTCACTTCCCTGGATACAGGGAGGGAGAACTAAATAGAGCTGTTTATTAAAGCTGTTGTGCTGGATTGCATTAGGAAGCACGAGCAGACCACCTGGACCTTTCAGATTGTGGCAGTGTTTAATTTGCAGGCTGCCCCTCTGCAGCAGCAAAGACTACTACATTTACCAAGCTCAATCACACATTATCTGGATTAGGAGTATAAGAAGAAAAAATAAAAACAAACAGAAAAAAAAAGCGCCACAGCCTCTAGTACAGGAATATAGTCAATATAAAAATAATGAACAGCATTAGAAATAGAAAGCAACTCCCCAGCAAACATAATACTTTCACTCCTCAGTTCTTCTACTTCAGCATATTTAAACAAAATAAAACAGCAAATTAATAAATACATTGATTTGATAAAGCTCAGACTAAATTATAAACAGGGTTTATTAGAAGAAAAGGATGGTTATTTAGGTTTATCTAGTGATTCTCTGGCCAGATTATTGTGGTTCTTTTGCCTTTCTCACTTTCAGTACTATACTCGCTGGTAGCTCAAGATACAGATAGAAAGATGGTACTGTAAATATGAATTATGTGAATCATATGGTTAGACCCTTGTGAAAAAAAAAAAAATAAAAGGGGAGTTGAGAAATGGCTGACTCCATACCTGACCAATTACAGCTTGCATGGTCCCTGTGTCCTGCTGAGCTGAAAGATCGCAATCCATCATATGTAGTCTTTGAAAAGGAGAATGGGGGTTTCTGGCATGCATCTGTCAATCAACTTCTGCACTCACAACCATCACCAAAAGCAAGGGAAAAAAAGTCAAGCTGCTCTACCAAATAGGATGAAATAGTCATGTGACCTTCAGCACACTCACACACATACATACTTCCATAGAACGTATGAATTTTCTGCAGATATGAAATGACATTGACAAATACCCAATACCAAGTAAATAAAGTGAGACAAACAGCTACTCACCAAAGAGAAAACACTTGCTGTAATCTTCAGCCTAAAGATTTAATATACCTAAAAGGTATTTTAAACTGATGGTTTTCTCTTAGAGCCTAAACTTTTCAGATAAGGTGATATGATTTTATATACGCAGACAGTGGTCAGAACTTTAACCCTTTGCGTCCTCCCGCAGCCTCTATTTTTATTCCCCCCTTTATGCTTCTACTTTATGGCTTTTAGAGTTCTTGCTATTTTTTTTTCCTTGAAGTTTTCTTTTGTGTCAAAGTGAAGTGGCTTGTGTTGCCTTCTTCGGATGTGCACAGATTATGAGAACTTGATAGAAAAGAATTGCTAACAGGAAAAAAAGGAGCAGGGGCTGAGAAACCTGTATCTGTACTCACAAGTCAAAACGTCTCACTGCTTCACTCTACCAGAAGTCAAATGTTTTCTTTACTGAAAATATATATTTAAGTATTAGTTTATGCGGGCTCTGATGGGCACTCAAAATATAAAATATTCAGACTATGTAAATCCTACTTACAGAATCCTTTCCATTTTGAAGGTTAGCAGAGTTTTGGTTCATTCACTGCTCCACTGAACTGACATAAAATGTTGTTACTTAGGAAGGCAAACATTACCATTTTTTCAAATGGAAGCAGTTTGTTTCATATATCTCCCCCTCTGAGTTAAGATTTGCAAGGATTTTCAAGACTATTTTTTCTTCTTGTCAAAATGTATCAGCCACTTGTCTCCAAAAACTGAGTGTCCTGAACAACACGCTGCAGCATTGATTGCTGATACGTTATTGGCCAGTGATTGCTGAAGGGTGACATTAATGTTACCTCGTAGCACTTTAACCCTTTGAAGATCAATACAGTCCTCTGGCAATATAGTAGAATAACAGCCCATATACTTTTTGCTGTATTATAGCCTCATATAAATATTAGTGTATCTTTCTGTCCTTCTTGAATTGCTTTTCAGTTACTTCTGCAAACAACACACTTTCCAAGGAGTGTCAGAAGCAAAAATGCAGGAAAAAAAGCAGTCTAGCATCTAAGCTTAACCTAACACACCATTTTCATTTCAATAAGTTTCTGGCAATATTTCAACGTCATTATTTCATTTTTAAAGGCATTGAAAATATTGATCTTAGCTGTTATAGTCAAAGAGTTGTGAGAATATCAACAGTATTCCAATTGCAGGCACAGCACTTGCCAGTCTAATATTTCCTACAATATAATTTCAAGATGCAACATGCAGAAGTGTTTGGAATATGATGGAGTGCATGTATATGTGTATGTATGTGTGTATATATATGTACATGCATATGCATGCAAGTATAGGACAGATGAAATGTATGTTGAGGGAGTGAGATAGGCAGGGAATATCCAGCTTACTTCGCATTCTTTGAGTTTTTATAATACAATTTTTTTTTAATTTTTAAGAAAAACTTTAAAAAGGAAATCTTGATATGTATTTAAAATATTAGAAATTAGAACAATTCACATGTAGAAGCATGGAGACCCAGAAGTGTTCCTAAGACAACAATATATTTTAGCATAACAAATTTTTCAAATCAAGCATTTTTAGAGAGATATACAGTATTAACAATGAAACATTGCCTCTGGGATGAGGAAAGAGTACTTGAAATGTTGCTTCCAACATCTGCTCTGCATTTCATTTATAAACATAATTAAAATGCACCATTTGGGCTGAAATCTTATCTGCTTCTTACTCATGAAAGAAAATACACTGAACTAATATCTTGGGCTCCCTTTTGGTCAGCTGAAAATTTGCTGCGGTCTCATCCTTTAGGACAATTCTATGTAAAAATCAGGCAGTATTGTGAAGGCCGTAATCAACATCCATATCATTGCAAGCAATTCAAAATACAACTGGTAAGTGGGCAAGTGAGTAAAGGAGATTGCCTCAGCTGTCTCCAGGAAAACAGACACACTAAAGTCAAATACTGCATATGAATTTGAAAGGAAAGTTAGGGATGTCTATTTTATAGTTTCTCTTCAGGAGGAGCCTTTTCGTAGCAAGTATTGCAAATACACTTTCCAAATTCCCTTAATTCATTTAACTAACTAAACCTGGCAATTACCACTGTGGGGTTTTTATTAGCAGAGACACTGACATAGACATTTGTTGCAGAACACAAACGAGCACAGCGTTGTATGCACACAAGTCTGCTGCACCACTTACACACCAACAAACCAACCAGCAGCATAAACACAACTCAGGCAGAGCTGCTCAAGCTCCTTCCTCCCAAAGATATGTGCTGCCTCTCTTTGTACCATAATTAACGTACTCTTCCAGGTAATGCCAATCTATTCCGTAAAATGTAAAACAATATCCCTGTAGCTAATGCCTATAAGTCACAACATCACTGTTAATCTGAACAGCTGCAAGAGCCTCCTCTGCTACTGCTGGAGCTGCCCTTACCTATGAGGAGATGGAGACCTTTTCCCTCAGCCAAATCTACCTGATACTGTCTACTTTTAACTGCAGTAGACTTTCCCTGTTTAATTGAAGCAATAAAAAAATTAAAGTGGTACTTTTGAATAGAGTAATGTGCTTGATTTTACCTCACAGCTACGCAGCTAAGAACTTGTGAAAATAGTATTATTGTGTCTAATAATTTCTCTTCTGTCTTCCAGGACAATAAATATTTCCTGGATGGCATAAACAATATTTAGAATTATACAGCAATGCAAAAACCAATTACTTCATAGCTAAACTGTGTTAAAACACATCTTCATCTTTTAATGCTCATTATTTATGATTGTCTATGGTTTCTTCCTTCACAAATGAGAAGCCTTGTGATCAACAGAGCCCGGGGGTTTACTAAAATACCTTTAGGCACTTGTTCACATGCAATAGCAGAGCTTGCAGCAGATTTTATGAATTGAGCATGATGCTTCTTACAGCATTGGTACACTAGGGGGACTCTTCCTCTTTTCCTGAGTGATACATGCAGGGCACTGTCAGAGCAAGCTGTTGTACCTCACACTACAGGCCTTTTACTCACTGCTTAAACACACAAGACCCGGTCTTGCCTCTTCAAAAATTAACAAGCCTAGTTCTAAACTGTCAGTGGCTCTTCCTCCCTCTCTCACTCTCTCTATCCATCTCTGCCATACAGGCACTATATGGCATTTTGCATCTTGATTTTCATGGATATGTGAGTGGGGTTTCTGTATGACCAAACTTCTGCCAATGTTTGCTAATTCCAAAATAATTGTTTTGTATTAAGAGACAGTAATGGATTACAGTCCTTGCCTGTGTAAGCCCATTTTGGTTAATCATTTTTACATTTTGGAGGGAATTTTGCTATTAAGAAAACTTCTGATACTTCTAATTTCTTCTCCTCCAGATTTCATTCATGTTCATTAATTTCTGGGTTTCTTCCACTCCCCCAGAGTTCCATTTTTCGAACACCAAGCTACCGGAACATATTCAATCACTTCAAGAATGGCACTTCCTTCCCTTCGTAAGCGCTCAACTATATCATGGAAAGGAAATTCAGGAAAAGAAGACTCTGCCTAAATTTCTAGAACAAGGCCTAAGCATAATCTATGTTATACTCATTTCTGTGCAATCACTGGGATGGCTTTCCCTCAGTGCTTATACTTCACTGTCTAAAGAAAACATCTGCAAAAGATCTTGCTTTCTCTTTGCTAATTTAGAGAAAACAGACTTGCTGTAATGCTGTGTATTTTGGGGAAGCTGGGAATAAGTTCTCCCCCTTTCCTTCTAGATCTAAGAAGAATCTTTTTTGATTGAAAACTTATTTTTGTGTCTCAGGAAGGGCAAATGTTCAACAGATCTGTCAGTTTCCTGATTCATCTAGATTTTATATAAAATGAACATCTAGGAAATGGGAATGGCATTCTTCCTACATAGTGAACTACATACTGAACAGAGAGAACCTTCCTCCTCTACTCTTACATAAAGTGATGGGAGGTGATTTCAGCAATGATAATGGAACCTAGTCAATCAGAGGACCTTTACCCGGTGAAACGGAACTGTGGAGGAAAAACCTGTAAAGGGGCAAGGTGGTTGCGCAAGAAAGGGTGATACTGAGTGGGTAAGGTTTAAGAATATAATTCGCAGGTGCATTACTAACTACAGTATTCTAATAAAACCACATTCCTCATGTCTCATGATGTCTTTTGCAGTATCTGGCACAATGGACTTTTTAAGACATCTCCTTATTGGTTGGAGATTCATGGACAATAATGGAGATTTACATCATATGAAGAACAGACTATATTTGAGTAAAACTAACATCATTCAAGGGAGGCAACTAAGAAATCCAAATAGGTGAAAAGATTATTCTTACAGTGAATGGAATCATCTTTTTCCAAAACTTTTGCAAAATCTTTGGCAGGATTTAGAACATGTCAAGGACGGCAGAAACATCAAAAAATAAGGGTTTTTTTTTTGTTAATTGAATAATAGGAATTTATTAATGAGTCCCATCATTAACTGTGTAACTCTTCAGAGCGGAATGTTCTTACCACACTGTCATGGTTATGGAGTAAAGGGGTGGAGTTTCTAGCACTGATTAATTCCATACCACCCACATCATTGTGGGGGCACGGTTTCAGCAGGGGGAAACCAAGGCCGGAAGGGGAAGGATTGTCATCTTTCACTGAGCGTGAGGGGCGTGTGCAGGTTTTGGGGTCAGCCTGGCAGAACTAGCCCTCTCTGTCACTGGCAGTCCCTTTCCTCTTCCTCTGAATGGCAGGTTTTCTGGTTTGGTGCTGAAAGTAGGGGCCAACGAGCTTAAGATGCAGCTCCAAGAAAAAGAAAAGGGAGAGAGCAGCAGAGGCGCAGAGCCCAGCCAAGCCGCATGGACCCCAGGCCACAGCCACAGTGACTTCAGCACCTGCCTGAGCTGCAGCTGGAGCCCAGCCAAGCCACGTGGAGCCCAAGCAGCAGCTGAAACTACTAAGCACTCCAGTCCCACAGCCAAAGTCAGGCCCAGGAGAAGGGTCACTTGACCCGTGTCAGAGTCCTGTCAGGTCCCACCATGTTTTTCTTGTCCCTGTTTTTCCATTGTTCTGGGGTGGGAGGGAGGGGACTTAAGCTGTGACTCTCCCCAAAATACTGCCTTTGTTTTCCCATATACCACATGGCCCAGCGCAGGGCCATTTTGCCATTGGCTGGAAACCACCTTGGGCACTGTTTTTGGGAAGTGCTTTATTTCGTTCAGTGGCAAATACCCTTGTCTGGGTGAAACACTCTCTTCTGTACACTCTTTTATCAATATTATTGTGGTTATTGTGATTTTTCAGTAAACTGTGATTTTGTCTTATAACCTCTCCTAGTGTCTTCTCTACTGTCAGAATGGGGTGGGGGAAAGGGGGAAGCTCGAGT
The DNA here is from genome assembly GCA_013400975.1 of Atrichornis clamosus. Taxonomy (NCBI): domain Eukaryota; kingdom Metazoa; phylum Chordata; class Aves; order Passeriformes; family Menuridae; genus Atrichornis; species Atrichornis clamosus. Next base: position 73,555 of record WBMZ01009053.1, read on the forward strand.
GAGTTTAATTTTGCCGCTAGTTTTAAACCAGCACATACACCAACACAGAAAAGCAGATGGTTTCACAGTGTGCTCAATGATGATGAACTTCTTGTTCACTGGTATATTTGCTTTCATTTACTTGAGCTGAAAATTGTTCATCTTGCATAGGTGCTTCTTTCACTTCATCACAACACAATGATGTGACAGCATTATCAGAGACAAACAAAAGATTGGAGGGGTGTGCAGTGCCAGTGAAAGTACACACTACATATGCCTTAGATCCCCAACTCCTAAGTAGATATGTCTTCCATGGAAAAAATAAAAAAGCCCAAGCAAAATGATGTACCCTTACACCTATGCTTCTCTTGGTTCAAGCACTGTAAGATGATGTTTGACTATTTCATGTATCAAATAAAGGTACACTATATACAGTGAGCTACTTCCTGGCATTACATTAGGACATCTCAGTGAGAAATGTTTGATCTTCTGATAGTCAGTTCACAAAATTTGGTTACAGACTTTATATCCTGCTGTGTATTGCACAAGATCAGGAGAGAAAACCTGATGGGTTTGAGATATGGAAAGAACTGTTCCTGAGTTTGTTTCACTTACCAGTAAACTGTTATTTGCATATACATAGGGGAAAGTCAATAAATGATGACATTTATTAATAACGCAGTTAATAGAAAAACCTGTATTTAAGTTTAGCTAATATTTTTTCCTTTAAGATGTTTATGACTATTTGCCAGACTTTTATGCTCAGACACCTGCTGAGGATCAGTTTGTGATCTACAGTTTGGCCATGTGTAAACCAGAAGCTTACATGGTGAGGCAGGATAGGTTCATGGAGGGCAATCAACTGATGGGTTGATGAATGCTTTGACACCTTCTGGCTTAAGAAGTGCCTCAATTGCCAAATTGTGCAGGAAGAAGGTATGCAAGAAGATTGTCAGGGAGCAGCAAGTGCCTGCTGCCCATTGAAGGTGGATGAACAAGGACCTGCTGATGACCTTGGCACAGGCCCTGCCCTCAGCAACAGGGCACCATCCCACAGGCTCTGGCCCAGATGGGCAGAGCCAGCAGCTGCTAACCTGCTCCATCAAGACCCTCTGATACACAGAGGGAATGAGCCAAGTCCAGGGGCCAGCCAGGGAGACTGGTTGTGATCATCAAGAGATAGAGCTGGAAACAAGCCTGGAGACAGGCTGTATCGTGTGTCCCAGGTCCATCCAGGAATCAGGACTGGAGACAAGCTGTGACCTCAGTCCATCCAAGAGAGCAGCTCTCCACAGCTATCTATAAAGATTCTTCAATTGAACAGACATATTCTGGCAACTTTCTGCAGTCATCGCAGCAGTTTTGCAAACTCATTACCATGTGCATGCTAGAAGACTGTTTTTCATACTTTCATCCAATAATTAAAATTTTAAAAGTTTCCTCATATCTGAATGATGTCATCAGTCATTTCATCACACTAACATTCACAGGTGGTTTCAAGGGGTTGTATAAAAAGCAAACTCTTAAGTCCTTCTTGGCAGCTCTCCTCCAGGCATGTAGGGCATCTGAAGAGGTGTAGCTGCCATCTAGTTTTAGATGCCCACCTGTCCAGCCATCTCCTTAATTCATGTCAGCATTACCAGCAACAG